>PVHY01029417.1:0-14302 GCA_004024945.1 Uropsilus gracilis | reverse complement strand
CCCGGGCCCCGCCCTCCCGGCCCCCGCCCCGACCCCCCCGATCCCCCGGCTCCCGCCCCGGCCCCGCGCGGCCCGACGCCGGGCTCCCCCGCCGGACGAGGAGGTACGGGTGGACGACTGAACGGCGCGGCCGCCGCCGGCCCCGCTCTCTGGGCCCCCGGCCTGCTGCGACCCGGGCGGAAGAGGGGTGCGGCCCCAGGCGCCCCGCCCCCGCGGCCGTGGAGAGTAAGTTCGGAGCCTGTGGGGCTCGCGGAGCCGGCGAGCGACGTCTGACTGCAAAGACGCCAGCCTGGGCCGAGCGCCGGGAACGCGGCTTCCCGCAGCTCGGCAACGCCGGGGGGCCGGGGGCAGAGCCGCGCCCGCTCTACCGGGGACCCCCCGGGCGGGCCCCGCGCCGGAGCGCGTCGGCCGCGGGGGGCGGGCACTCCGGGATGCGGCGGGGGAGGGGCGGGCTCCGGGGGCGCCGGCGGCGGTCAGACTCCACCAGGCCTTTCCTCGCCGCCGCCGCCCCTCCTCCTCCTCCCTCCTCGCGGCTTCCACCCTCCGGACTCCCGAGCGCGGGCTTCGTGCTTCTTTCCTGCTCCTGAAACGCCTCGGGGTAGGGTTACGGCCCGTTCCCTCTCCTCTCCACCTGCACCGAAATCGCTCCAAGCGGAGCCACAGGCCAGGCCTCTCCTTCCTGGATTCTAACCCGACCCCCATCCCCATCCCCACCCCCACCCCGTCTAAAGGCCGCCTCCAGCCATGGCCCGTAGACCGGTGACCCCTCGTTCTCTAACCAGCGCTTGCCCGTTACAGCGCTCAAGTCCCACCGCCAGGCAGTCCTCGCTGCCTGTGCCGCCCGGCCCTGGGGACAACAGCTGGGTCCGAAGCCCACCAGCCTGCAGGGTGAACGGGAGGCAGAGGGGGAGCGAGGGGTCAGGGGTCCTGTGGCTCTTGGGGAGCAAGTTCAGATAGGCTGAGAGGTACTGGGGAGGAGGGATTGCTTGGCAAGGCTGGAAGAACAGGAAGCCAGCTCAGCCTGAAAGCAGAAATACCCCCCCCCCCCCCCAGGCATGGGTGGCTGCTTTGAGAGGCCAGCACCTTACCGGAACACCCCAAAGACACAAGACCCCCAACCTGAGGCCGGACGGCCAGATCTCCTAGGACATCGCTATTAGCGCCCCTTAGATGGGGCACAATCACCTGTTCCCGACTTCATCTTTGACCTCTGACTCCTCTACTTGTGTTCCTGAATTCCAGCCCGGAGAGGCCACCTCTTAGAATCAAACCTTAAACCCGACTCCAACCTGCCCCACCCAAATGGCCTCGGGGTGTGTCTCCCCTGCTAGCCCCACCCCCCCTCGGATGTGCCGGAATGCCTGGAAAGCTTATTAAAAGACAAACGGAGGCCGGGCACGGTGGCTCGTGCCTGTAAGCTTCAGCCTATGAAGCGGCTGGGGCTAGGGATCGCGGTTCGAGTCCCGCCTGGGGCCGGTAGTGAGACCTAGTTCCAAAACAATAGCTGGGCGTGGTGGCGCGTGCCTGTCATCCCAGCTACCTGGGAAGGTGAGGCTGGGGATTGCTTGAGTCCGTGGTACCCCGGGCAACGAGAGCCTGCGGTTCCACGGACAAAAATAGCGAGACCTGGTCTCAAAAAATTAAATAAGTAAAATAAAATAAAGTAAAAGACAAACGGCTGAGTCCAAATGCCGCAGTTTTGATTTAGAAGGTCTCGGGCGAGACCCGGGAATCGTGGTGCTGCTGGTCCAGGACCACACCTTAGAGCATAAGCTGCCGGGTGTGGTGGTGTGCGGCTGTAATCCCAGCTATTTGGGAGGCGGAGGCTAGCTAGGGATCACTTGATGGGTTCGAGACCCAACCGGGGCAACATAGCGAGACCTAATCTCAAACTAATAAAAAATAAAAGCCCGTAAGCCCAGGAACTCTGCAGAAGCATCAGTCACTGATGCGCCTCTCTGCCCCACGGGACAAGCATGAAGATGCAGGGCAGTTCCAAAGCCTGTTTATTTAGCGCACCCCATAGAACAGACACTTGGGGAGCGTATCCTTCCAGCCTTCAGACCTCACAACAGCCCCATTTCACAGATGTGGGGGACTGAGGCGCAGACACTGACAGACTCGCCCGGGTGACACATCTGGTCCTGGCAGGCTTCGTGCGCCGCCCCGTCCCTGTCCCTGCATCCGAAACAAATCCGAGGAAGCCCCACCCGGAGGAGCTGCTTCAGTGCCTCCGACCTCTGGGCGTGACTGGCATCGGGCTTGCCCGGAAGGTGGCGAGGATCATCTGTGCTGCCAGCAGCTGCTCTGGGAGAGAGAAGTCTGCGAGGCCCCAAGATTCCCTGCAGGTCCACTTGGAAATAATGAGCTGAGCCCCCGGGCAGGGCTGGGGAAGGCTGCTGGGGAGGCTGCTAGGAGCTTAGAGGAAACCTCCAAAGGCCACGATTTTCACACAGGAAGCAGAGACCTGTGGCCTTCCCTGGAAGAGGCTATTCACAGTGGGTCACAGTGGGGGGGAGGGGTGCAGTCATGGGAGGGGCCCCCGCTGGGTAGCTGGGGAGGCCCCGCCACCAGGGGAGCTGGCAGTGGAGGAACCTGGGATGAGCGGGCTCTGCTTGCTTCAGGCAGCAGCGGCAAGGCACCTCCCTAACGCCCCAGCCTCGGGGGGATCTTGTGGCAAGAGGTGAACACCAGGCCCCTGGGCAAAGGAGAGGTCAGGACAAGCGCAGAGGTGTGGGCAGGAGACAGGGTGGCGGGGCTCGAGCGAGGCAAAAGAGGGCAAGAACAAGAGTTGGGGAGAGGCGAGCCTTCCGTCAAGGTGACGGGCTGGACTCGGGCCTTCTTCGTCTCTGTGACCCCGCTCCTGGGCCAGAATTCTGGGGGGGGGGTGAATGCGTTTCCCTGGGATCCAGAGGTAGAGCGAATCCCCAACTTGCCCGGCGGGGTTTGCCCCGGCCTGCAAACCCGAACCTCTGCGCCGTCCCCTCTGGAGTCTTGGCGGGTGTCACCTGCTCTCACGGCCCCCAGCAGAGGCCGGCTGCTGAGAACCGAGAGAGGCTGTGTCCGCCCAACGGCTCAAAATACGCACCCAACGGCCACGGCTCTGCCCCTCGTGCCCTGAGAGGACACAGGGCCGTGCCCTGTGAGGAACAGGCCCTCCCTTGCCCGCCCTGAGGCCGATGCTGGTGTTCAAGTCCCAGGATGCCCCAGGCCTCCGAGGGGTCCTGGCTTTGGAGAGAACCACGTCTTGGACTCTGAGGGCGCCTGAGGGAGGGGCGCAGGGGCGCGGCCCAGGTGGTGCAGGGGCGGTGGAGACGGAAAGACAGGGGCCTGTGGGGCAGCAGCGCTCTGAGGGTGGCTGAGGGGGAAGAGGCCTGAGGCCCTGGGTTCAGCATGGGGAAACGGCTGAGGGGCCATGGTCGGCAGAGGGGGCACGTGGACTCCTCCTTGCTGAGCCTGCGCGGAAGGGAGGGGGGGCAGCTGATGAGCCTTTCCGGCAGCCCAGCCCGCACCCCGCCCCACCCAAGGGGGTTGGTGCTGCGATCCCAGCAAACTCCCCCGCAGCCGCCCTCCCCGCCAGAAGAGTGGCCTGGTGCTCTCACCAGAGCAAGGTGCAGGAGGCAAGTGTGCAGCTCCCGGGCGGCATCAGGCTGGGACCCCCCAGCTCTCAGCGTCTCCTGGAACACAGCTGCTGCCTCCCTGAAGCACTGTGGCGCCACGGGGTGGGGAAGAGCAAAGTGGAGAGAAAAGAGGAACTGGACACGGCGCCCTGGCGCACGGGCCCTCCCACCACGGACTCCGGGAGCCTGAGCCACGGTGGGAAGCTTCTTCGGGAAAGGGGACGAGCTCCCACCCCACCCCAGGCACCCAGCCTCCTCCTCTGAGCAGATGCCAGCCTCAGACCGTTACCTGCAGGCCCATCAGTGCTTTGCCCAGACGGAAGAGGCCCCGGGGCCAGCCGGGCCGCAGGGTCAGGGCCACCTGGGCATCAGCCAGGGCCCTCATCGGCTGCCCCAGCCGCTCGTGGCAGAAGGAGCGGTTCCCAAACAGCCTGATCAAGACAAAGGGGCTGAGAGTCCAAGTCCTCAGCGCCTGGGCCCCCCCCCACCATGGTGGCTGAGCCCCCACCTACCGGTGGTCCCGAGGGTTAAGCTTCAAGGCCTGGGTGAAGAGGACCACGGCTTTGTGGTAGGAACCGTTTTGGGCAAAGCTGGTGCCTAACTCTGGGGAGGCAAGAGGGTGGGAAGGTTCCGATGGGGTGACCCCAGGGGGGGTGGGTGAAGGAGAGGGAAAGAATCTCACTTGCCAGCTCCTGGCTCTGCTCTAAGGCGACTGCCAGCAGTCCTGGGGGTGCCTAGGGGTGGGGCGCGAAGTCAGGAAGGCATTGAGGTCTCGCTGTCCCTGAACCTCTCCCTCTGTTCAAACAGCTAACACTGCTATTAGCTTCGCTCAGTTCAGAGGGCTCTCATGTCGGCTCTGCCAGGTGGCATCAGCCCCCCCCTCCCCACTCCGCTGGCAAGGGGACCCCTGGGGACGAAGGGTCCAGCGACAGAGGCTGACCCTCACCTTCCCATCCGCCACCAGAGAACTCCTGCCACTGGCCACTGCCCTTGAGCCCGAGACCACACGCTTCCTTCCCAGAGTGGCTGTGCCCGCCTCCCGGTGCCAGCCCAGGTGCTTCTGCCCAGCTCACCTTGGCCTCAGGGCTCTGCCTGGGGCTGTCCGGCCTGGGCGCAGGCCTTTCTTCCGGGCTCAGCCTCTCCTGCGGAGCTGGGCTCCGGTCTCGGGGCTCCTGGATCAACCCTTTTCCCCGGCGGGGACAGTCCCCGACTTTGCGCAGAGCCAGGGACACAAAGGTGCTGGAGAGATCCAGGAGGTCCTGGGAGCGCCAGAGAGTCAGGGGGAGGGGCTGGGGCTGGCCCGTCCTAGCCCAGGCAGAGGCGGGAAGAAGGGGGCTCTCACCTCTTCCTCGCTGCTCTGCCCCTGAGCTCGGGTCCCCGGGCTCTGCGGGGGACTCGTGTCCTCGGCTGGGGCGGCCTCGGCCTGGAGGGAAGATGGAAAGCTGCAGAGCTGGGGTGCCCCTGAGCCTCCTGCCTTCAGGGGCCCACACCTTCCAGGCACGGGGCTTTGGTACAGTTGCCCACAGCTACCTTGGGCTCCCCAGGGCCCTGCTCCAGGCGCTCCCTTCTCTTCCGATCCTTCTGGCGCTGTGGTAAGGGGGACAAGGAAGGGGAGGGTGTGTTTTCAGCACCATCCACACAAACCACAATTTCTATGTAGCGTTTTACATACACCAGCTCGCTCGCTTGCTCGCTCGCTCATTCATTCATTCACTCATTCATTCATTCATCCATCCATCCATCCATCCATTCATTCATTCATTCATTCCTAGGTCTCACTTTGTTGCCCAGGGAACTGCAGGCTCATATTGCCCGTGGTACCACACACTCAAGTGATCCCCAGCCTCAGCCTCCCAGGTAGCTAGAATTACAGGCGTGCACCACCACGCCCAGCTATTTTTTGAGACTAGGTTTCACTGTGTTGCCCTGGGCAGGTCTCAAACGTGTGAACTCAAATGCGATTCCTAGTCTCTGCCTCGCACAGGCTGTGATTAAAGTCGCGCACCACCGTGGCCGGCATTATTATTAGTAGTATTATTTTTTGAGACAAGGTCTCGCTATTTTTGCCCATGGGACTGCAGGCTCAAGCAATCCCCAGCCTCAGCTTCCCAGGTAGCTGGGATGACAGGTGCGCACCACCACACCCAGCTATTTTTTGGGGGCTAGGTCTCGTTGTGTTGTCCCGAGTAGGACTCGAACCGCGAGTCCTAGCTCCAGCCGCTTCATAGGCTGAAGCTTACAGGCACGAGCCACCATGCCTGGCTCCCAGCATTATTTTTACTTATTCTTTAATAGACCATCTCCTTCGATGCTTGCCTCTGTGAGGTAGGCTTCACGGTTAGCCTTGTTTTACAGGTGAAAAAGCAGACAGGAGAGCGGCCAGAGAGTGGCCTCACGGGAAGGAGGAGCCGGCCTCCTGCACTGGCAGTGTGGTGCGACTCCAGAACCACTGTCCCACGTGGAGTCCCAGAGACAGTGCCTGGGGCCCGCAGCAAGAGGATCCACTGCAGATCATCTTGAGCGCCCGCAAAACTTCTCTCCTCCCCTCTCCAAATCCTCCCTGCCGCACCTCCGTTCAGCCTCCCGCTACCTTCTTCTTGAGTCGTTTCTTCTCAGCTTTCTGCTTCATACGCTCCTCCTCAGCAACCAGCTCCTCAGCCAGATGGTTGGCTTCCTGGAGCGGGAAGATCAGGGCACAGAAGAGAAAAAAGGAGAGAGTGAAAGGGAGGCCAGCAGTGGGAAAGGAGCTTGCAGATCCAGGTGAGGGGGCAGGTGGGCATAGGAATATGGGGGGGTGGGGCAACCCCTGGAACAAGGAAGGTAAGGACCCTTTTTTTTTTTTTTTTTTTGAGACTAGGTCTTTTATTTCTGCCTATGCAGGCTCATGTTGCCCGGGTTACCAAGGACTCAAGCGATCCCCAGCCTCAGCCTCCCAGGTAGCTGGGATTACAGGTGCATGCCACCACATCCAGCTATTTTTTTTTTTTTTTTTTGGAACTAGGTCTCGCTACGGGCCCCAGGCGGGACTCGAACCGTGATCTCTAGCTCCGGCCGCTTCATGGGCTGAAGCTTACAGCCACGAGTCACCATGCCTGGCTTTGTAAGGACTCTTGCAGTAGCCTTACCTCTTCAGTCAGCAGGAGCTTCTGAGGCACGGTCACCTGCGGCAGGCTGGCTGAGTCACTGGGGAAGGATGTGGAGGCACGGGCGCTTTGAGGGCATGGCTTAGACCCTTGGGGAGGGCATAAGAAGGACTTCTGGAGATCACAGTAGGTGCCTGGCCCCTCTGACCCCTGGCCCTTGTCACTCCTTCCACTCCTTTTCTCCTCATTGTAGAAATGGCCCGGGAGATGACCTGTCGGGAGGGAGAAAGAGAAGGGAAAGAGCGGCAGGTAAGAGGGGAGTGTGTGGGGGCCAGCCCTCCCCAGGGTACCAGCCTTGATCCCTGGCTTGCCCCTCTCTCCCCACCATGGTGCCACAGCTGCAGCCGCCCGCTGCTCTTATCCACTTGGATCCGGTGCAGGCCCTGGGGATCACTCTCCACAAGCCGATGAAGAAAATCCACTATGTCCTGGGAGGGGGAGGGGAGGGGAGGTGGTGTTGGGGGAGCTCTGGGAGACAGCAAGGGGCTTGTCTGGGTTGGCTCCTCCACCACAGCAGGCAACCACAAACCAGCCACACAGCCCAGAGAACCTCGCTGGTTCGCCTCTCCTTCCTCAGCACCTCCAAACACGCTGTTCCCAACTTGAACGGCGGCAGCCTGCCTCCCGCATTAGTCTCCTGTCTCCCCAAGGACGGGGTGTAGGGCTCAGGCAGCCTTCTCCACCATCCAGCGCCTCCTCCCCTCTGCCAGCCGCTAGGTCACAGCACAGAGGGCCTGAAATGGAGGTCTGTTTTGGCAGCGCAGCGCCCTTCCAGCTGTGTCGCTGCCATGCCCTTGCACGTGAACAGACCTCTTTAAGCCCCCCCCCCCCCCAGCACGGCGCATGCTCATACCCACACAAACACAACCACTTCAAGCTGGTCTCTCCTCTTGCACGTCATCTCTTTCTGCCCAGAACCAAGGTCCCAGGGACGACTCCCCTACTCCAAAGCTTCAGGTAACCCCCCAGGGCAGGTTCACAGGCAGTACTGAAACTAGCTCCCCAGCCTGGGATCCAGAGCTCCCTGGATGAGCTTTCCCATCTCCCCTCCCAGCCTCCCTTGCTGAACTGCAGTCTGCAGTCCTCCCTCTGCCACCAGGCTCCTGTCAGCTTTGTTCTGCAAGTCTCTCCTGGCTCTGAGCTTCTTTTTCATCCCATTTTGGCTCCTATTTAAGGTCCAGTTCAAATTCTATTTTCCTTTACAGCCTCCCCGTAGCCTTTCATCTTCAGTGACCTCTGCTCTCACTCCACCACGCCACACGCACATAGTTAATTATACTACTCAGTTATCCAATTACAGGTATTATCCATTGCTTGTTATTGCCCTCTTAATGTGTAAGGCAGCATGGGACTGGCAAGGACACTGTGCTAGAGTAGGATTCTATGAATCACTGCCCTGACTCTGCCATGGCCTGGCAGAGGTAGATTTCAGCTTCAGCATTCACAGGATGAGGCAAGATTCTTCAGTGCTTGATCTGTACTTCTGTGAGTCTGATGAGAATCATTTCCTCCCTTACTTTAAGCTAAAGAGAACAGTGATTATCATATCCCTACTTAGCCTAAGTGGGTGGAAACGCAACAGAAACCAAACCCTCATCATCCCCCACACACACACAGAAAGGTGGCCTACTGATTGAGAAACTTGGAAGTCACACAAAACTCCAGTTAAAATAACGTCAACAGGAACTCAGAACAGGTTTCATAACAATTTTAGAACTTTGTTCTCTTCTCAGGAGATAGTCCTGTTCAGACAACTGAGAATGAGACACTGACAGCAGAAGCAGAAGTGGAGGTGACAGATTTGATGTCAGAAGTTGATTTTAGTGACTAAATACGTGAAAAGGAAAGGGAATACTATAAAAACTGAGTCTCAGATTTCTGGATTGAAGCAAGTGGCTGTCACTGCATTATCAATCAAAATGAAGATGGAGGTCGGGCATGGTGGCGCATGCCTGTAAGCGGCAGCCTAGGAAGCCACAGCGGGAACCGGAGATTGCGGTTTGAGTCCTGCCCGGGGCAACATAGCAAGACCTAGTTCCAAAAAAATAGCTGGGCGTGGTGGCTCATGCCCAGCTACCTGGGAAGCTGAAGCTGAGGATCGCTTGAGTCCATGGTACCCTGGGCAACGTGATCCTGCGGTTCTCCAAGTAGAAATAGTGAGACCTAGTCTCAAAAAAAAAAAAAAATGATGGGGAAAGCAACCGATTTGTAAAGATGATGAATTGATTTCTGAACTTGAGCTTGAAGTTTCTGAGATAAACAGGTAGCAGTCAGAAGTACAGTTCTTAATGCTCTCAAATCTGATCCTGCCTGAAGCAGAGAGATGCTCACAGGAATAGGGACTGAGGTCAGACATAGCCAGGCCCTCCCCAGTATGTACACTAGATCATAGTAACATGGAGAGCGAAATTCTTGCTTTGAAGTAGAGCTCCCTAGGTCCTTGCTCAAGTGTTTGTTACTCTCAGGAGAAGGGTGGAGAAACCAGCAGATAGCACTGTATGACTCACATCTTTGCCTGCTTGGAAATAAAAACCTCACTTCCCTGAAGGTTGTCACTGTTCTCTGCCCTGGGTCAGGGAGGGACAGTCCTGGCCAGTTATTAGGCATATATACATATGTATGTACATATATATATATATATATATTTTTTTTTTTGAGACTAGGTCTTGCTATGTTGCCCAGGGTACTGAAGACTCAAGTTGCCCGGGATACCATGGACTCAAGTGATCCCCAGCCTCAGCCTCCCAGGTAGCTGGGATTACAGGCGCGCGCCACCGTGCCCAGCTGCTTTTTCGAGACCAGGTCTCGCTATGTTGCCCAGAGTAGTCTCAAACCCGAGAACTCAAGCGACCCCAGGCCTCTTGCCTCCCAGTATTTGAACTACAGGCTCACACCACCACACCTGGCTAGGCACATTGTCCATGAGACCTGAGACTCGGGCCTGTGTCTAGGGGGTGCCTGACAACACTGGCCTTCCCTCAGTAACACTGTCACCTGCTTGAGGATATCCAAAAACTCCTGCGTCAGACAAGCCTTTTGTATCACTTGCCGCCTTCTTTCCTGCTTCATCTCTGATAGTTCCAAACAAATTTACCACTCAGTTCTCAGTTGAATGAAACTCAGCTTTTCCTTGTCTTATGTCTTTGCTCACGCTGTTTTCCTTCTCGTCATATCTTTCCCCAAGGAACTCCTATCCTCTCCCCAATTTTTATTTATTATTATTATTATTATTATTATTATTATTATTATTATTATCATTATGAGACTAGCTCTCTCTCTGTTGCCTGTGGAACCGCAGACTCTCCTTGCCCGGGGTACCACGGACTCAAGCGATCCTCAGCCTCCCAGGTAGCTGGGATTACAGGTGCGCATCACCACACCCAGCTATTTTTTTGGAACTAGGTCTCACTACGTTGCCCCGAGCGGGACTCGAACTGCTACCCCTGGTCCCCGCAGTGGCTTCCTAGGCTGCCGCTTACAGGCACGCGCCACCGTGCCCGGCTCTCCCCAATTTATAACTCAGAGATCCTCATCGACACCGCCCAGTTCCAGCACTAGTGGCAGCGGGGTCCCGTCCCCCGCCCGCCCTCGCCCTCCCGCAACTGCGCACCCCGGGAAGACGGACCCCGTTTCCCAGAGACCGGGTGCCCGGCGAGGAGCCCCGCTTTTCCCGGGCTCAGCACCCAAGGGTGAAAACGGGCGCGGGGCGGGCGCAGGGGGCGAGGGGTTACCTCTTCGCGGTAGTCCTCAGGGCCGAATTCCTGGCAGAGCTTGGGGACATCAGCCACCCCTAGCGGGCAGCCGGGGCGCAGAGGACAGTCTGCGGGGAAAGAAGGCGGCAGCGCGTCAGGGGCTTGGGCAGGAAGGGCCTGAGCCCTTCCTGTGCGGCACAGACTCAAATCGGGTCGCCGCTGCCCGCCCAGACAACCCCCACCCCCACCCCGCTCCCGTGTGCCCACACCGACTCACCTAGCCTGATCCGCCTCACGGTCCTCGGAATCGGCGCCATCTCCCGTCCGCTGTGACCAGAAACGAAACACAGTCCGGCGTTTGGCCGCCGCGGAAGGGCGGAGCAGGGCCGAGCGGGCAGCCATCTTTGTTAGGGGCGGAAGCCGCGGGCTACGGAGCGCGAGAGGGTCCACGGCAGCCCGGCGACGCCCGCGAAGGCGCGCCGGCTCTCGGGATGGGGCGGAGTCCCCGACAAAGCCGGCGGCGGACGGTTCGCGACTGCCGCGCCGCCCCCATGGCCCAGGCGTCTCGCCCGGGCGGCCTCCTGCCCCCGCTCGCTGCCGTGCCGCCGCCGTGGGCGCCCCCCGAGGACGCGGCGGAGGAGCCGTGGCCGAGAAGGCGGCCGGACGCTCTTTGCGGGGATGGGCGCGGCTGGCCGGGGCCGCGGGTGGCCGGGAGCCTCCCCTGCCCGGACCCACGGCGGGACGCGGGGCGGCCGTGGTGGGCGGCGCCGGCGGGGGGCGGTGAGGGCCTCGGGGCTGGCGCTGCCGGCTGGGACCAGGAGCCGGCCGCGGGCGGCCCGCTGCCCCCGGCGCTGCGGCGGCTCCGGGCCGTGCTGCTGCAGCTGCTCCGCGAGCGGGAGCGGCTCCTCCGCGCCCAGGACTGCGCCCGCCACCTGCAGGCTGTCGTGCGCGTCCTGAGGGTCCTGGGGCCCGGCGCGCCGGCCCCCGGCCCCGACCGGTGGCCTCGGCTGTGTCGCGACCTGCTGCCTCCCCCTTCCCGAAGGGCCGTCCTGCGGCTCGGCCTTCGCGACACGCCTGAGCTGCTCCTGCTGGCGCGCCCGGCCGGACTAGCGGCCCAGCGCCTGGACGCGACTTTCGTGAGGCAGCTGCGCGCGCTGGGCCGGACGCCGGCCAGCCCGGGTCTGTCCAACGAGCTGGCCGACCTGCTGGGGGCACTGCCCACCTACCAGCAGCTGCAGGGCAAAGTCTTAAGTCACGTCCCCGGGGCTGCACGCCCGTTCTCTCCGACCCGCGTGCTCCGGCTCCTGAGCTGGGAGCGGGGTCGCCTGGTGGCTGAGCGGCTGGAGGCGGCGCTCTGGGGGTCGGGTTTGCAAGACCAGCTCCACAGGCGGTGCCGAGAGGAGCGCGAGCTGCTGCCGGGGCTGCTGGGCCTGATGGGGGGCGTGGCTTCAGCCCCCGGAGTCCTGGGACTCGGGGGGGCCGGAGCGCTGTGGAGCCAGTACTGGAGTCTGCTGTGGGCCGCCTGTGCTCAGAGCCTGGACTTAAGTCTAGGACCTTGGAGGGACCCCAGGGCAGCGGCGGAACAGCTAAACCAGGCACTGGGTCAGGGTGAGTGATGGGCCTGGGTGGGTATTGGGAGGACTGAGGTCTTTTCCTTCTCGCCGGTCACCTCAGTCACCTGCCAGCCTGAGTACAGAAGCAGGCCCTATAGAATCACCCCCCACCCCCACCTTTTTAGTCTATCACTTCTGGGCTTTCAAGACTTCATCTTTGAGTCTTGGGGGATGCTCAAATTCAGGGAGCAGTGGTTATGGAAAAGAAAGACCTTGTTTTCAGACTTGAGCCATTTTTCTCACTAGCATCCCTGCCTCAGGAGTGTGAGAAGGAGCTGGCATCTTTGTGTCGCAGCCTATGTCATCAGTCTCTTATCTGGAGTTGGGACCAAGGTGAGGAGGAGCCGGCATTGGGGGAAAAACGAGCCCCAGATCGCCCTTTCCCTGTCAAACCATGTCTGCATCCTCAGGCTTCTGCCAGGCTTTGGGATCGGCTGGTGGAGGACCGAGAAACCCTTCCTCATCCGCTCACATCTCTAAACTTTGGCAACAGCTCTTCCCTCCTCTCTTGGATGCCCTTCAAGAGCCCAGGTCAGGGCTGACCCTCTGTCAGTCTACAGGTGAGATGAGGGACTTGGGGAACAAAACAAAGAAGGGTTTCCAGGCCGGGCGTGCACCTTCAATCCCAGCCTAGGAAGGGAGGCCGAGACTAGGAATCGCTTGAGTCCATGGGTTCGAGATCCGCCCAGGGCAACCTAGCGAGACCTAGTCTCAAAAAATAGCTGGGTGCAGTGGCACGCGCCTGTAATCCCAGCTACCTGGGAGGCTGAGGCTGGGGATCACTTGAGTCCGTGGTACCACGGGCAACACAGCGAGACCTAGTTTCAAAAAAAATAAAGGGAGGGTTTCCTCTTCTCTCTTCTGAGAGCTGCCTTCTCCCCAGGGTGTGCTCCGTGACCCCCTCAGACAGTCTGCTTCCCCTCCCCAGGTCCTTCCCCCCTTGCCCTGGGGCTTTGCACTCTGCACACCACCTTGCTCTGGGCTTGGGGCAGAGCTCAGCAGCACCTGGCAGCGTGGGCCCCTGGCTCCTTCCTACTGCTGATCCAAGAGTTCCCTGTGAGTAGCCAGAGAGTGGCAAGGGGAGTAACCTTGGCCCGACCCCAGCCTCACTTCTTGTTTCTGCTAAAGCCTCTGCTGCGTGAGGCGGAAGCTCTGTCCAGTCTGGCCTCAGAGGAAAGCCTGATCCCAGATGTGGAACAGCAGTTGGGCTCGGAAATCCAGAAGCTTGCTGCACAGTTCCAGGTGAGGCGTGTGGGGGCCCGGCAGAGGCAGCTGAGACGCCGTTCTGTGCTGGCTCTGGGGTTGGTGGTGCTGGGAACTCAAGGACAGGAGTCTCCTTGGAGTCTCTGCTCAGTTTGTCTCTTTTTGCTCTGTTCTCATTTTTTTTCTTCTATTTAAGTTTTTACTATGGAAAATTTTGAAAAGATATAAAACCTCTCTATGTACAGAAGTAGAAGAGTTGGAGGTGCCCTGCCCCTGAGGCCTCACAGTTAGCAGCTTGTGGTCTATTTCATCTCCTCTCCCTCCCATTCTCTCCCCCTCTCACCTGCCATAATGTTAGGCTCTCATCTTGTGGTAGCAGCCACTGACAGAGATCACTGCCTAGATCCATTTCCTTTGGGTCACAACGTGGCAATATCCCAATTCTGTCATTCCTTCTTCGTGTATTAGCTGGATTGCTCCTTTAAAGTGAAACTTGCAAGTTAGGCACGGTGGTGCATGCCTGTAAGCGTCAGCCTATGAAGCACGGCTGGGACTGGGGATCACAGTTCGACTGCCACCCGGGCAACGTCGTGAGACCTAGTTCTAAAAAAAAAAAAAAAAAAGTTGGATGTGGTGGCGCACACCTGTAATCCCAGCTACCTGGGAAGCTGAGGCTGGGGATCACTTGAGTCCACGGTACCCCAAGCAATGTGAGCCTGAGGTTCCATGGGCAAAAATAGCGAGATGTCATCTCAAAAAATAAAATGAAGGCCGGGCACGGTGGCTCGTGCTTGTAAGCTTCAGCCTATGAAGCGGCCGGGGCCAGGGATCGTGGTTCGAGTCCCGCCTGGGGCCCATAGCGAGACCTAGTTCCAAAAAAATGGCTAGGTGTGGTGGCGCGTGCCTGTCATCCCAGCTACCTGGGAAGCTGAGGTTGGGGATTGCTTGAGTCTGTGGTACCCTGGGCAACAAGAGCCTGCAGTTCCACAGGCAAAAATAGCAAGACCTAGTCTCAAAAAAAAAAAAAAGAA
>PVHY01029416.1:0-14301 GCA_004024945.1 Uropsilus gracilis | reverse complement strand
ATTAGTGAAACCATTTGGTTTTCTGCCTTTTTTCTTCTGACTTGTTTCTGCCAATATGATTTTTCTAGGTACATCCATGTTACCAAAAAACATCAAATTTGTCATTTTTAATTGATGAGTAATATTCCATTGTATATACATACCACATCTTTTTCATCCATTCATCTGTCTTGGGGCATTTGGGTTGTTTCCATGTCCTTAAAACAAAAAGAAATTATAAATAGTGCTGCAACAAACATACAAGCACAGGTGTCCCTTTGTACCCACATTGAGGTCTCCTTTGGGTAGATTCCCAGAAGAGTGATTGCTAGATCAAATGGTAGTTCCATTTTCATTAGTTTGAGGGTTTTCCACACTGCTTTCCATAGTGGTTGGACCAGTTTACATTCCCACCAGCAGTGTAAAGTGTTCCTTTCTCTCCATATACATGCCAGCACTTGTTGCCTGTTTTTTGGATGTGGGCCATTCTTACTGGTGTAAGGTGGTGTCTCATTGTAGTTTTGATTTGCATTTCCCTGATTGCTAGTGATCTTGAACAGTTTTTCATGTGCCTGTTGGCCATTTGGACTTCCTCTTTAGATTAGTGTCTTTTTAGATCTTCTTCCCATTTTTTAACTGGGTTTTTGCTTTGTTTTTGTTAAGTTGTGTGAGTTCTTCATGTATCTTTGTTATCAAACCCTTATCACTTGTATGGAGGGCAAAAATTTTTCCCACTCAATTGAAATTCTTTCTGTTTTTTTATATTGTCTCTTTTGCTGTACAGAAGCTTTTTAGTTTGATGTAATCCCAGCTGTTTAATTTTTCCTTCATTTTTTTTTGCCATCTATAGATGTGTCCAGAAATGAATTTCTGAATTGTAACTCATGAAAGGTTTTGCCCAGGTTTTCCTCTATGTATTTTATGGTTTCAGGTCTTATGTACAAGTCTTTTATCCATTTTGAGTTAGTTTTTTTACATGGTGTGAGGGAGGTATCTGGGTTCATTTTTTTTGCATGGCTTGGTCCAGTTTTTCCAACATCATTTATTGAAGAGGCTGTCCTTGTTCCAATGTAAGTTTTTCACTCCTTTGTCAAAGATTAGTTGACTCTATATGTGTGGCTTTATTTCAGGGGATTCAGTTCTGTTCCATTGGTCTGATTGTTTTTGTACAGTACCAAGATGTTTTAATTACTTTGACTTTGTAGTATTGTTTGAAGTCTGGAATAATCATACCTCCATTCTCTCTTTTTCTGGTCAGGAGGTTTTTCAAAATCGAGGTCTTTTGTTATTCCATGTGAATTTCTGTAATTTTTGTTCTATCTCTTTGAAGAATGTTGTTGGAATTTTTATAGGGATTACACTGAATCTATAGATTGTTTTTGGTAGGATGACCACTTTGATGATGTTAATTTTTCCAATCCATGAGCAGGGAATGTCTTTCCATTTCCTTATGTCTTCATCTATCTCTTTTAGCAGCATTTTGAAGTTATCTTTGTACAGATCGTTCACGTGTTTTGTTAAGTTTATCCCCAGGTATTTTTTTTTTTGGTGTGATGGTAAATGGGATGGTTTTTAAAAATTTCTTCTTCTTCTACTTGACTTTTTGTGTATAGGAAAGCTTCTGTATTCTATATGTTGGTTTTTTAACCGCTATTTTACTGAACTAGTTCATTGTTTCAAGAAATTTTTCTGTAGATTTTTTTGAATTTTCTACATAAAGAATCATACGTCTGCATATAACAAGAACTTCAGTTCTTCTTTCCCTATTTGTACTTCTTTTAATCTAATCTCCCAATTTGAAGAACTAGAAAAGGAACAACAACAACAACAAAAACCCAAACCCAGAAGACAGGAAATTATAAAAATAAAAGCAGAAATAAACATTCTAGATAGCAAAAAGACTATCAAGAAAATCAACAAAACCAAGTTGGTTCTTTGAAAAAATAAATAAAATTGATAAACCCCTTGCAAACCTCACAAAGAAAAGAGAACACTCAAATAAGCAGGATTACAAATGAGAGAGGAGAAATTACAACAGACACAATCAGAAATTCAAAGGATAATCAGAGATTACTATGAACACCTATATGCAAACAAATGCAACCTAACTGAGATGGACAAATTCTTGGAAAGATACAACCACCCAAAACTAAACAAAGAAGTAGAGAACTTAATAAACCAATAACAAGCAGCAAAATTGAAGCAGTCATCAAAACTACCTAAAAACAAAAGCCCAGGACCAGATGGCTTCACAAACAAATTCTACCAGATATTCAAAGAGGAAATAACACCTGAACTACTAAAGCTTTTCCCAAAAATTAAGAAAGAAGAAAAACTGCCAAACATATTCTATGAAGCAAACATCACATTCATACCAAAACCAAGTAAAGACAGCACAAAGAAAGAAAACTGTAGACCAATTTCCTTAATGAACATGAACGCAAAAATTTTAAATAAAATCTTGCCAAATCGAATCCAATGATGTATAAAAAGCATTATTGACCATGACCAAGTGGGATTTATCCCAGGGGTGCAGGGATGGTTCAACATTCGAAAATCAATTAATATAATCCACCACATCAACAAGGAGAAAACCAAAAATCATACAGTCATATCAATAAATGCAGAGAAAGTATTTGATAAATTTCAAAACTCATTTATGATAAAAGCTCTTGAAAATTTGGGGATAAAAGGAACATATCTCAACATAATAAAAGCCATCTATGACAAACCTACAGCAGACATCATTTTAAATGTTAGGGAAAAACTAAAATCTTTCCAATTAAGATCTGGAACCAGGCAAGGATGGCCACTCTCTCCACTAGTTTTTAACTTTGTACTGGAATTTCCAGCAAGGGCAATCAGACAATAGTATATATATTCTTGCGGTCATGAATTGGCCATTGCATTATGATGACTATTTTGCTTATGTTTAGTATCCTTTTAAAACAGGAATATGTTTTGAGTTTTTTAGTGTTTCAATTTAGCTATTTTAACAAGTGGTGGTGTTTGGTACAAAAAAATTTGTTGTTGAGAAGCACATCAACATTACCTATTTGTTATTTCACACATTTATTAGTTGCCTGTTTTATATATGCTGTGCGCCATGCCAGGCTCGGGGGAGACACAGATGAATGGGCACTCCAGGACATTTGTCCTGACATATTCCATGCCCTGCATTTATGCCCACCTGGCTTCAAGTCTAAGACTTAAAGAAAATCATGAGATAAAAAGGGGTTGTTTGTAAACCAAAAGGAATAAGTTTCAAACTCAGACTCTCAGATTCTTCAGGCAAGCTGGAAAAAATTGAAATGTTCATTTCAAAAAACACCAGATCCTGTTAGCAAGAACAGATTTAGGAAACAGGGATGGTAAAGAGAGCTATCAAGAAGAGAGAGGGGCCAGGCATGGTGGCACATGCCTGTAAGCGGCAGCCTAGGAGGCCACAGCTGGGGTCAGGGATCATGGTTCGAGTTCCGCCAGGGGCACATAGCGAGACCTAGTCCCAAAAAATAGCTTGGTGTGGTGGCATGCGCCTGTAATCCTAGCTACCTGGGAAGCTGAGGCTGGGGATTGCTTGAGTCTGTGGTACCACGGGCAACACTAGCATGCGGTTCCCTGGACAACAAAGCAAGACCTAGTCTCAAAAAACAAAAAAGAAGAAGAAGAGGAGGAGGAGGAGGAGGAGGAGGAGGAGGAGGAGGAGAAGGAGGAGGAGAAGGAGAAGGGGAAGAGGAAGAGGAAGAGGAAGAAGAAAAGATGCAATCATGTGAATGGCTTTACTTAAGATTAGGTAGACCCCATGGATGAGCACCTCTTCTGTGTGGGCCAGGAGAAAGACAAACCTACCCAACAGGAAGTTCACACCCACTTGTGACAGAGGTTCTGGAGAATAAGCCACACTTTGTCCTCAGGTTTCAGAGCTGTTTTGAAATTTCCTTCCTGTCCCTTTTGATCTAAGCTTCAGGGACCCTGGCCATCACCTTCACAATTTGACCAACATCTTGAAGACTTTCTAAAAACATCAGACTAAATCTTTTTTTTCTTATTTTTTTCCATTTATTTATTTTTATTCTTTAAATTTCAACCTAAATGGTTATTGGGATACCTACCCCACCCTTTGATGCCCCCCTCCTTCACTCAGACCCCTCTCTCGGTGTTCTTTGCTAATCTATGTTAAGTTCATTAACTCTTTCTTTCCTGTGGCAGCATCCTTTCACTGGGTGAGGGATTGTGTTCTTGGGATAAGGCGCACTGTACTGGTAGGTTTTCAGTGTTAACCTTGCATTGGGCAGCCTATCTTTATTTATTTGTGGTCTGTCCATGTTTTCTTGTTGCGGGCTTCTTCTCCACTTCCTCCTCAGTGTTGTTTTGCTGCTTCACCTTATGGTTCTGGTGTCTGGTTTAGGCACAAGTTCAGGCATTTATAACTATGTACTATTTCTTAGATTTCTCTTATCTCCTTTTTATTCCTTTCTCTTTCGTCATTAGTCCAAACTCTAATCATTGCACTCCCAGAATATTACAAAATACTACTAATTGTTCTCTCTACTTCACCCTGCTGGGATTCACATTATTACCAGAATAACAATTCTAAAATATTATTTTCATTGTGTTGCCCTCCTGATAAAAATTTAGATTGATACCTTACTCAGTTGAAGCAGGTAATGGTTAAGAGCAGGAATTTTCCTCCTTCTTCAGTTGTGTCAAGATGAACAATGTTGTGGCAATAAACAGTGAACAAATCTAAGACTCAATTTCCTCCTCTGTCATGTGGGACTAAGAGGTAATAAATATAATACCAGTTTGAGTGGGCTATTGTTAAAATTAAATGAGGTATAATGCATGTAATATGGTTATTATGATTCCTGGGACTCAATAATAATAAATGTTCTCTCTGATTTTAATAATGACTATTGCTTCATTGTTAGGAAACAAAAGGAGAGAATAGCATCTTCAGAGGCTAAGGGAAAATGATGTTTACCTCAAAATTGGGGAAGTCTGTCTGGTTTGAAAGACAAGTGGAAAGAATCAGAGACAATAAGAGAATTGTGTCTTGAAGGACGGAAGCTAGAGGGTGGACGGTGGTAAATCTTGGAAAGACTATTGTAGAATAGGAAGCAGAAAAGGAGCTCCTAGAATTTGAGTCCAATGATTGCAGGCTTTTTTAATTCCCAAATCTTTGGATTGTGATCAATCTGGGTTAGCTAAAGATGTCCACCAGAAGTGCAGCACAGAATAAGAGCTTTTGCCCTAGATTCGTACTGCTTAGATTGTGGTGCTCATTTTGCTTCTTTTACTGAGTGAAATTAAACAAGTGACTTGAACTCCCTGGCCTTGGTTTCTTACCAGTAAATTGGGCATAATAAATAAATCACAGAATGTTTTTGAGGAAATCATTGAGTTAATATATATACAGATGCTTATCTGCTTGCCTGGCCTGTGGTACAAATCAACCCAGTTGACTGCTGTAAATTATTTATAATGATATACATTATAACTAGAGGTCTGTGAGCTCAGATCTCAAAGTGTGACCCTAGGAATCCTCAGAGTCCAAGACCCTTTCAGCAGGTCTATGAGAGCAAAGCTGTTTCCTTATTAATACTAAAGTGTTATTTGCCTTCTCATTGTTTCATGAGTATATTGTGGTGTTTTCCAGGACTTCATGATATGTGATATCACAACAGACTAATAAATATGAAAATTCCACTATTTTCTGATAAACCAGAATATATAGTTTTGCAAGAATTGTAAAAATTACATTTTTGCAAAACATGCCACTTTTCTCACCCAAATTATTTTGACATGGAAAATTGATTTATCATAAAAGGTGATTTTTTACATTAGCAAGTAATAGATTTATTGACATTTTTAATGTCTTACTTTTTTTTACTTTTAATTTCTAATAATTCTGGTGTCATGATGCACATAAAATAAGGTTCTCTGGATTTTTGGTGATTTTAACAGCAAAGAGGATTTTTAAGCCCAAAAAAGTTTGAGGCAGTTTCATAGAGCATCGTGTAAGTAAAAGCAAAATTAGTAATACAATTAATCTGTGAACACAAAATTTTCTCCCCTCTGGTTAAAGCTAAGTAGCTGGATTGATATACAGAAATACTTCCTTCAGGTATTTGGAACACTGACCTTCTTTCTTCATTTTTAAGGATACTGCATTCACCTTTTTCTCACCAAATTGGACTTAGGCTCCTGCAGTTACCATGAGACACTACACTAGTGATCTCAGCCAAGCCCATGGCAGAGGTTGATGGGTAACCTCCTCCTCTGATAAATGCTTTTTGATTGTTAATTCAATTAAAGCTAATTAAATCCAAAACTCACATCCTGCAGCCTCAGACTGGCAGTTCATTATGAGTTTTCCATGTATCTATGGTTGAAGACAAAATCTTTTTTTGTTTTTAGTGGCTAAACCACCTAACCTACAAATTCATACCATTTGTGTATCTTTTATAGGAAAGTCATGGATGAAATTGTTGCTACTGGTCTGACAGCAATGGAGAATCAGAATAAGAGTATGAGCAAAATGATGAAGAATAAAGAACATGAAATAAATATCTACTATTCCTTGGCACAGAAAAAGAAGCAAGAAGAGGTTCAGGAAGTGCTTCAAGAAGCAGAGAAAACACATCAGGCCTCACTGGAAAATGTGGTGGGCAAACTGGTAAACACTCAGGAGGAGCTGCTGTCTATAGCAAAACAACTGGGAATTATGACAAATTGGAAAGATTTCCTGGAGGAGGAATTACAAGAAACAAGGGCTGCGTTTCAGAAATACATCAATTACACATTTCCTAAGCTTTCGCCAGGACATGCAGATTTTATTATGCCAGAAAGAAAGAAAACACCTGCCAATCTTATTCAGGAGAATGAGACAACTCTTAATTAAAAGTCTTTGACTGAGATTTCACTACAAAAGACACTTTTGCAAAGACTAAATAAATGTGTTCAAAAACCATTTATTGATCCCTGGTTGTGTGCACGATAACACCAAGTTATGAGCATTTTGATGGATAATAATATTCAAAGGCATATTCTAGGCTAGAGTGAATTCCAAGACTTAGGAGAGAAAATGGAGGAATCAGAACCGAATAGATGGGTAAGGTTCCTTGGGAGAAATCTAAAAATGTATCAGATTCTACTCATATCTACTCCAGACATTACTATTTTAGTATTTGTTGTACTTGAAAACAATGAAAGGACATGTTTTTATACTGATCCCATTGTAGAGAGATGTAAAAGCTTTCAACACAGAGATTTTTATGCGGTGGACTGCAATGGCTTTCTAGAGGAAAAAAAATATTTTTTTCAAAATCAGTAGGATGAATTTTTAATTCTGGGAAAATCTTTATATAATAATTCAGAAAGGGTTGACTTATATTTGCTCTTTGTTAATATATATATATATATATACATACATATATATTTTAAAAGTTAAAAGAAAATGTCTTTAGAGCTCTATCCTCTCAGGTCAGAAGCGTGATCACAGATGACCTGTCAGGACAAACTGAGCTTGCCTTACAGCCTAGAGCCCACATAGACATGGGGAGAGGCTCTTACTTCAGTTCTCTTGTTATCTCTCAGCTTTACCTCTTCCAAGGCCAAACTGAAGGAACGTATTCTTGTTCTTATACAAATCTTTCATCTTGATTTGACTTTCAAGCTTGAAAGTCTCCCAGATAATATTCTCCTGAGAAATAAATTTCAAAGGATATATATAATTTCCCTTAAAAAGCAGAAAAGATGACAAGCTAAATATGAAAGCTCTTTTGGATTTCCAGTATTCCATTCCATGGGGTCTCCCTGCAGCCTCCTGGTTCTGTAGTATTAGCAAGAGTGGCTCTGGTGGATAAAATAAGAAACCTTATAATATAACAAAGTATAAAAAAGACCTTTTTTTGAGCACCTGCTGAGATACGACTTTGTATCACTTTTTCCGTGGCACACCCTGTCTCATTGAAATCTCATAGCAGACCCTCCATTGCACTAATTACCTACATTTTAAAAATGAGGGAACTAAGGCTCCGAATAGTAAAATCCGCAAATTTTTAAAAAGAAATCCATTAATTTTCCAGTCACCTAATTTAATACCTGTATAAACACTGAATAGGTGTCAAGTATGCATTACTTTCAAAACACATTGGAACTTTAGGTGAGTAATGCTGAATTATTGTGGGTAGCCCTAACTTTTCCCATGGACAAGTGCTAGGCACCAAGAATGAAAGAGAGCGTAGAGGACAACTTCCCTGAATATGCTTCAGGAGCTCTCCAGATGCATGCTACAGAGGTGAAGCTTTGGAGGAGCATTGCACTGAAACTCCTTCCCACCACCCGTCAGCAAGGACAGATACTCCCTGGGTTCTGGAGAGATACCAATTGAGCATGGAATTATCAAAATTAAAAAGTATACACATTTTGGTTCAGCAGTTCCCACTTATAAGAGTTTATCCCACAGATATTCTTACACAAGAAAATAACATGTGGACCAGATTGTCATTACAGTATTTGTAAAAAACAAAACAACAACAACAAAACCCAGCTACAATCTAAACAGATCCAGTTAAGTAAATTATGATCCATCTCTTCAAAGAAGAGCTACAATAAAAAAATTTATGTGCTGATAAAATATTTCCAAGAATTTCAAGACATATATTTATGGAATGAATTAATATATTACCTAGTGTAAAGATGCAAATGATATGCATGGTATAGCATAGAATAATCTATTCACAGTATAGTATCATATGCATAGTTCAGTCTGTTTATTCATTCATATATTCATTCTCTGAGCATCTGCTATGTGTCAGGCATTACACCAGACACTTGGAATATGTTAGTAAGTAGAACTGCAGTGATCTTAACCATGGTGGAACTTACTGTATTCTGTGAAGAGACAGCAAATAACAAATGGAGACATTACAGAGCTTATGAGAAACTGGTACAAACTAGTAAAAGAAAAAGTAGAGCAGGGGAGAATCCAGAGAGCTGAAAAAAAGATAATGTGCATTGATCAGGTCAGACCTTATATGGCAAGATCTGAACAAAGAATTGAAGGAGGTGAGGGTTTTAGTCAAAGACATAACAGAGAAGTAAATTCTGAGCCAATCTCTTAAGGCAGGAATATGTTTTTTGAGTGCCAGGAAGAGCCAAGAGACTGGTAGGATTAGAGGGAAGTGGAAAGGAAAGCAAGAAGGTAAGGAAGATAATGGGAGGAAGATCAATACTGAGCCTTGAAAAGGTTACATTTGTTCTGGGTAAACAGGGAAATGTTGCAACATTTTTAAACATTTATGACTCTATACTTAAAAGAATTCTAGTGCTTTGTGGACCATAGAACAGGAAGAGATAAGGGTGGAAGCAGAGAGGGCACTGGGAGACCAAAGAAGATAGGGATCCAGATGAAGATGCTGGTGGCACAGGCATGAGAGAGAGTGGTGGAGATGTGAGTAAGGATCAGTGGTCCAAGTGGCCACAGCTTTCCTTGACAGACTGGATTTGGAGTGTGAAAGAAAAAAGAATCATAGGAGACTGAGCAACCGAAGACCCAGGTCCTAGGGACTGAGAACGTCAGGTGTAGTTTGTTTTAAAGCTAAAAGAATTTAGCTTTAACATGAATTTGAAATATTAAACATCCAAACAACTATCTAATCACTGTTCTGTAGATGGAATTCAGAGCCACAAATATGAATGCTACTATTTGCATAAACAAAGCAAAAGAGGACATATATAGAGATCCTATAGCCATAGATAAGTGTACTGCCATTTGCTTGGCCATGTATAAAATACCTCTTTTCTGGAAATATACACAAAAGCTGGTCATTTTGTTTGAGTGATTGGGAATCAAGTGCTGAATGGAGTCTTAGTTTTCATTGCATATGAGTTTACTTCTTTGAGTTTTGAACCATATAAATATGTTGCATTTTTACATTAATATGGTATTTAAAATATTAACAATTATAAGCTACATTATGAAATTGCTATATATATAAATATTTTCCACGTTAAAAAAACACCTAGTGCTAAACAAAGGATAAATCTTAAAGCACTTATTGATTACCTGCCATATGTAAGATGCCGAAATTAAAAAAAAATTAATAAGATGTGGTCTCCTCTTCAAAATAATAATATGTTGAATTTGAATGTAAGTGTAAATCTGTCTTCTGGAACTAATTAGTAGCAAAGTCACATCTTACTAGGTTTTAACAAGCAGCTGATTTTATAAGCACAGTTGCTAGGGTATCATGGCTATTCTGATCCTCAGAAAAAATTCACAATTATGTTTTGATCCAAAACTAAATTAATAATTAAGAGTTGATCATCAAATAAAAAAAAATAGTACTTGATCTACTTCTTTTAAATCTTGCCCAATTCTTTCTGGTTTCTCTCTGTGTGTTTATTTTGCTATGTATTGCCTTAGTAGAAAAGTACAGAGAATGATGTAAGAAATATCTGCATAGTCCATGACTGAAAATAAACAAAGGTCAACATTTGGTCATTGTTTCACCAATTGTCATAACAATTTACCATAGACAGGGCAACTTAAACGAACAGTATTTCTTATTATTCTGGAGGCAGGGGAGAGCAAAATAAAGGTGCCAGCAGATCTGGGTTTGATGAGAGCCTGCTTTCATGTTTATCAAAGCCATCTTCTCATTTGTCCTCAAGTGGTAGAGAGCAGAAAGAGGAAGCAAACTCTCATATCTCTTTTATAAGGGCACTAACCCCATACACGAGACCTCCAATCTTAAAGCCTAATCTCCTTCCAACAGTCCCACCTTCTATTATCATGTACACTTTCAAGATAAGAACTTTAGAAGGATACATTCAATTCATAGCATTATCATGTTTGTTTTAGATATTTTAAAATAAAATATTACAGATTGAGTCTTGTTTCTTCTTTCAGTCCCATCCATTTCCCCTTAGAGATACTCTCTTAAAATGAGTGTGAATCCTTTCAGTGTTTATTTTACTAGATATTTATATTCATAACAAAGATATAAACTTTGAATAGATGCTACTATTTGTATATATTATCCTGCAACTTGTCCTTTTCTCCCCTAACACAAAGATCTATCCATGTTGATACATCACTGTTTTTAGTATGTAAAATGAAGGTGAATTGTACCAATTTTTATTTAGTTATTTTTATAAAGAAATTGTGTATGTATTGAATTATTTGCTAAGTACCCTAAAACATTGACTGTTTTCCCAAGTGTGTGTCAGGTTGTCCCAGGGCACTGTAACAAGCTCAACGGGGTGAAGCAGAATATTTTTAAGTTCCAAGGGACATAAGTGACATTTACCAGCGATACACAAAACTATTACTGCTGTGTTGTCCAGACCCTTTAGCTCCTTGTTCTGGCCTAGTTCCACGATATGTAGGTACTTGGGTTTGGCCTAGAATGCTATGGAAAAAACTGTTGAGACATGAATGTTACCAGGAACCAGGAAGATCTGACAACGTTGGCTTTAAGAATGAATAGATGCTATTCATCTATTCATGCCTTGTGGAGTTGTGACCTCACTCAGGCTCACCACCTGGTCTGCAATTAAAGGATCACAGTAGTGCTTCAGGGAGACTGGCCAGCCTTGAACACCTAAACTGACTTCATTGATAAAAACAATAAATGATTATTTGGAGTGCTGAAAAAGTAATTTAGTGCTTTCTAGGAAAATGTTGAAGATGAGTTCTCGAAATTGCTCCTACTACATAATTTTACCAAAATTGCCCCAGAACTGTGGCAAAACGTAATGTTCTCTTAGCTAGTCATTTGTGCCAGGGGAAGGGCAAGAGCTGATAGAGGGTCAAGAGAGTTATGCTATTAAAAGACTACAATTGAAGAGAAGAAAGCCCTCAGCCGTGGTTTTTTTAACCTGTTTTTGTTCACAACTTATATTTTTGATGATTTTTTTTTTGAGACGAGGCGAAGTCTCCCTATGTTACCTGGGGTAGTCCTGATCCAGGATCAGATATGAGTAGTCTGAGTAGTCCGGATCCTGGATTGGATTTGGGATCCTTTGAACTCAGGAGACCCCCCCAGCCTCAGCCTCCCAGGTATCTGGGATTACAGGCACCCGCCATCATGCCCAGCTGCTTTTTCCAGACTAGGTCTCTCTATGTTGCCCAAGACAGGTCTTGAACCCTCTGACTCAAGCAATTCCTAACCTCAGCCTCCCTTCGTAGACTGGGATTAAAGGCACACGTCACCTTGCCCAGCCCCATTTCTGAAGATTTAATAAATGATTCATCTCTCCTGAGAAACCAGACACCCAACTTGAGGAACTTTATTAGACATCTCATCTCAAAAATAGCATTTCATTTCATCTCAAAGGATAGCAACAGCGACTTGTTTTTGGAGTCCTGCTTGTACTTTACTCTGGGGGCTGTCAAGGATACGCTGAGATTTTCTGCAGAGGGAGGTGGTGAGAGGGCAGGAACATGACAGGATCATTGTCCACCAAGGATGCCCCTGGACACATTTGCATGAACTAGCCCAGGGCCAGACCATCTAACTTGTTTCTCTGGTTCCTCGTCTATCTAAACTCAGTTTGGCATTTTTGCCACTCTATATGCATTCATTTCTATTTAAATAGAAAAGAGTCTTATAAAAGGGGGAAAAATATCAAACGTTTATAAAAGGTCATAAGAATAGATTTAAGAGTCTTTAAAAGGCAACAGGAAAAAACTTTCCCCAAAGTTCTGAACTTGTCAAGGGAGAAAAAATAGCATTTGAAGAAACACTTTTTTTATTTTAACAAAATTGATTTATTAGGTTGCTTAGAAGTCTGAGTCAAAAAATATACCACATTTTCTACCTAAGTGATCTCCATCTCCCAAAGGACTATGTGGTCATTATGCTAATGTTACTTTGGCAGGAACTTGAGGGCATTAGTGGATGAGAAGACTTGAGTCTTCATAAAGCCCCCATCACACTTTAAAATAAGTGATAATATAACTGATTTCTACTTTCTCTGAGAGAGAATCATCCCCCAAATATCCTCAACAATAGTCACTTTCAGTATTAATGGATTTAAATTTAATTTTTTCCAGGAAGCTAATGTCACATTTTATGGCCTATTGTGAAGAAATTAATAATTTGGGGTGCTTTCTGGAGCAATGGAATTTGAAAGTAAACCCAAGCTTTCAACCCCAAAACAATTTTGCAAAACCTCAAGTCATCTTGAAGGTCAGTACCAGATTCGTGGCTGTCTGCCTAGTCCTCACAGGACTTCCAGTCTCCATTTATTGGTCTCCTTGGCATTTCTGAGAGAAACCCCTAGGCACGAATTATCCCTCATCATGTCTTTTTTTTTTTTTTTTTTTTTTGAGACTAGGTCTCACTATTTTGCCCATGGAACTGCAGGCTCTCGTTGCCCGGGGTACCATGGACTCAAGCAATCCCCAGCCTCAGCTTCCCAGGTAGCTGGGATTACAGGCGCGCGCCACCACACCCATCTATTTTTTTGGAACTAGGTCTTGCTATGGGCCCCAGAGAGTACTTGAACCGTGATCCCTAGCCCCGGCTGCTTCATAGGCTGAAGCTTACAGGCACGAGCCACCGTGCCGGCCTCCTCATCATGTCTTAAACATTGAAGTAAAATGTGCTACTCGTGCTACTAAGAAAGGAAGTTGATTGCTAAGTGGGATGAAAAGGTAGCAATAACTTTTTTTCCTTACATTCTTGTTTATTTTAGTACAGTAATTGGTTTCTTTCCTCAGGCATAGGTCCCATAGTTCTCCCATTACAATTTCACTGTGAACCATCACTTGACGACAATGATAACTTCTAAAAATCTAAGTTCTTCTCATTTTAGGGAATCTAGACTAAACACAGTAGGTTTGGTCATTCGTTAAGCACCACAGAGAAGCTCTTAGGTGTTTTGCTGGACTCATGGGCACTCTCAAGGGGTTCTTTATTTTTTTTCTTAATTTATTTATATATAAATTTCAAATCATTTTAATCCCAGGGATTTACCTCCCCTCCACCCACCTTTCCATTCCCCCCCTTTTTCCCTCCTGCCCAAAGTTGTGTGCATCAGTTTCTCAAGGGGTTCTTAAACAGCAACTTGATGCCAAATCTGGGGTGTCCCTCCATGGAGTTATTAACATGGGGTGTGAAGCTTCTGAGAAAAATTTTTTTTCTGTGTAAAAGTAAAATTTAATAATGAAATTGCTCTATAAAATCTTGGTCCATATTTTCTGTTTACCCCACATCTATCTTAATGTGTCTTAACCTTGCTGTGGTAAATTGATTTAATAAAAAATCCTTTTGTTTTCTTGTGTTATCTGATAACTTCTTTTTTTTT
>PVHY01029415.1:0-14313 GCA_004024945.1 Uropsilus gracilis | reverse complement strand
AGAGGCAAAGACCTCAGCTCCCTGGAAACAGGGACTACTGGGTGTTCAACAGCCAGGAAAGGAAGGGGTCACAACGCCCCTGCTGGGGACAGAAACACTGCAGCCCCCCTTGCCCAAGTCAAGGACACAAGCAGTCAGGGCTTCGTAGAGAGACTTTTATTAAGGATAAGGGATCTATAATAAAAAGAATGATGGCTCAGTTGTGAGACAGAATATAGTTAATCCAATTTATGTACCTAGATAAACGGATGGCCACCATAGGAGAGAAAGCGGAGAGGTAGTCATTGATACAGGCCATGATGCCCATCAGGGTCCAGACTCCATTCTTCATGCAGACCAGGGAGCCTCCAGAGTCACCCTGTCAGAGAAAAGGAACGTGTGTGCATGACTGTAAGGGATGGGCGGACCCTGTGTGCCACGCCCACCCCTCATGTGGTTGAGAGTTTGCCAGGTGGGCCCTGGGTCTCAGCAGAAATTGCCATATAAATAACAACCCAGCTTTGGAGCCTGCTGTGGGGGTGGCAGAGGGCAAGGAGGGAGAGCATCCTGCTGGGTATTATCAGGAAATAGCTAGCCCAGGGGGAAGGTGTGAGAGTATTTCCCCAAGGACACCCCCATGCCTGGGAGAGCCAGTCATCTGCTAGATGTGTAAGTGCAGGTCTTGCTTTGGGCACCAGTAAAGGAAAGATAGCATTGAGATCTGGAGCAAGGAGTATTCCTACAGGCTGATGAGCTGATACCAAGTGTATTTCACCACAAATATTTGAGACAATCGGGGAACACTCAGGGAGGGGGAGGATTAGAGCAACACCATACATTGTAAATGCACATATCCTTGCGCCCAAAACAGATCACTTCACGGCTGATTCTGCCCCATTTTGTCCTGCACTCATTCCTGCTCAACAGCTCCACTGTGGCCTCCTGCAGCTTGTGAGGGGTCGTGGTTCCTGCAGAGAAAGAGGGGGATCCTCATCTCCTACCTCATTCAGAATGGAACACAAGATACTTAGGAACCCTAAGTGCAGAAATATCTGGTCCCCCTCTTTTTACACCAGCTACAGGGTCATGGCCAGAGGCCTACATGATCATTCTCAGAGGCTTGAAAGGATGTGATCATTCAGACTCCACTCAGACGGTGTTAGGAGTTGTGTGTGGAGTGAAGAAGAAATGAGACGGAGGAGACTGATAGCGATTTGTAAAGTTAGCTTACAGAATGGGGTTTGGGGAAGCCTGTCTAGGTTTAACTTTAATAAAGTTGTGATACCCCTTATATACCTTAGCATGGAAATGTTATAAAGATGTAATGAGGAAGTAGCAAAGCATACATGACATGCAGCAGGCAGGATGCAGGGATGCGTGCTGACAGCAGAATTTACCTTTGGGGGCAACAATTGTTGCTAATAGGTTATATGTTTTTTGGGATATTCCAAAGAGGTTAGGAAGTTGGGTTATAGGTGAGAGATGTGCTGTTGCCCACCCTCTAGTGTGCCAGAGGGGGCTAGAGAGATAGGAGGTGTTTCCTTTATTTGAAGCTCATCTCTCTACCTGCTTCCACATTCCACAAGGCAGACCTGACTTTGCTCCAGCACAGACCAAGAAACAGCCCTGACTACCTGGCCTAGGGTGCTCTGGGTCCTGCCAGCCCAGCAGAGCAGGCTGCTGGGGCAGCATCTTCCTCCCCAAGGAAGGAGACTAATCTTCTGACTACAGACCCACTCTGGGGGACATGGAGTTCTCTCTCCCACTCTCCTTTCCTGATGCCTGGCCCACAAGAGGACCAGCTGGGCAACCCTGGGCCAAAAAGAGGATTCAGGAGGCTGGAGGGCACCCCCAGGAAGAGCTGGCCCCACGGAGGGGCATTGGGCAAGACTCTTGTGGCTCAGTGTGTCTTTGCAACCTGACCCCAGGCGATTTTAACAAGTAGCTGGTAGCTAGTACTTAGGCCTTAAGGACCCTGGGAAGGAGCTGCCAGCTAGGATACCATGGTGTCTGCAGACACACACAGTTCCAGGACTCATGGACCCCTGCTAAAACCTGTTGGGAAGGTTTCATGAGGGGTTTGTACTGAAAAACGGACTCATTTATTAGTTTCAATTGGGACAGAATAAGCATAAGCTGTAAGGATCCCTCCCCAGCCCACCCAGCCCACATCCAGAGGGGCAAGGCCATGTTCACTCACCATTAGGGTGGGAGAGACCCCAGCCCACAACTTTACATGGGGTCTGCACGTTGAGTATTTCATCACCTCGGGGCAGAGGAACAAAGGACACTTTCTGGTTGAAGTGAGCGCGAGTGCTGAGCTTCAGCAGGGCGATGTCAGCTAAGAGAGTTTTGGGATTGAACCATGGGTGTCTAAAGATCTGTAGGCAAGGACCAGAACAGAGAGTTGAAAGAAATCAATTCTTGGTAGACCCCTTTAGGGCACAAGATCATGGGGCACCAGGAGAACAACTGAGGCCCATCTATTGTCTACTGTCTCTGCAGCTTATCCTCTGTTCCTGTCCCCAAACCCCCATCAGAGCCTCCAGGGCAAGACCCAAGGGTCTGGCGCACCTGCTCAATCCTCAGGATCTGGATGTTATCCCCAGGTGAGCTTTGGTCATACAGCCCAGCGACAACTGTGTCAGATGTTCTAGAGGGAGGAGGTGGGTCAGGCTATTTCGGAGACCACTCCCTCCCTTGACCCCCAGACCCTTCCAGGGGCTCACATGACATTGCAGTGGGCAGCAGTGACCACCCAGTTCTTGTAGATCAGGGAACCTCCACAGAGGGGTCTTCCAGTGGGAGTCTGTAAAAAGAAGGTCCAATAGATTGACAACATGTGTCACTCCACAATTGGTAGAAGCCCCACACTGCATTCACTAGTACCCCAACATGCCCCCATTCGGGCCCAGACTCCCCTTACCTGCACTATCACATGCCAGGGCCAAGATTCAGGGGAAGCATCCTCTGCATTGAACATCATGGGTGCAAATCTCAGCTCTGGGTTAATGCCAGGAGCCCCACCACCTACAGATCACAGGGGTGAGGGTGAAATAGGTTGAGGTTTTCAGTCTACAGAAATCTGATTGCACCCTCATCCAGCACAGTCCATGGCCACACCCCACACTCCTGCTATTCCTGCATTTACACTGGGTTCACACCCCTGCTTCTTGTCCCAGTCACCTTCTGGGATGCAGAGGGACAGGCAGCACTTTCAGGTCCCCCTGCCCAGAGAAGGACAGGCTAATGTCTCAGGTCTCCCTGCTTACCTGGGCTTCCTTACTGGGAGACTTCAGCACCCCCACCCCTGACTCTTCCAGGAACATTGTGAAAAAATGGGGACCAAACACTGCTGCCCCCCCAAGCAAAGTAGATGATTGTGGACAGCCAGAATGGACAAAACAAACAAACAAAAACCACAGAAAACCCTATCAAACAAAGTCCCCACCTAATACTTTTCTGACAGAAAAATCACATGAAAACACTTACTACGTTGTATTCTTCACTCCAGAATTTCAGTAATACTTCACTAAGTTAGATTATCAGTCATTCAAAAAGACAAGACATTGATCCCAACAACAAAGGACACATTAAAGAAACAAAATGAGCAACAATAGATTCCAGAGTGAGGAGGACACACAGGGCCTTGGAATGGCCATGACGCACGTGCCAGCTGAACACAGGATGTTCAGCAGCCCCAGAATGTGACAATGTGGCCACAGGAAGAAAGGAGGGCAGGACCAGCCCCTCCCACCAGCCAGGCTGCCCCCAGGTTCCCCCAAGCCTGGTTCTAGGAAGAAGCTTCCCTCCTCTGCCCGGTGAACAGAGACTGACCAGCCTCTGCTCAACGAGGTATCTCCACACATGCTCTCTTCATCTGGTCTCATAATCATAGAAAATCCAGTAGAAGGACTTGTGGAGGTCCTCCTGGTGGAGTATTTCATAGTCACGGAGTCGGGGGGAAAGGAGACAGGCCCCTGAGGAGGAGGAACCTGAACTCTGACCCCGTGGAAACAGCAGGGGTAACAGGGAACTGGAGGGAAATCCAGGGAGGCAGCTTCCCCCACAGTGCCCAAGTTCTGGATTTATCGGCAGGCAGGAGTGTGGGACCTGCCCAGAAATGACAGGCAGGGGCTCAGCACAGGCTCCTCCCAGGAGAGGAGGAGGAGCCAGGGCAGCTGCTGACTCTGGTGTGTGTGTAACACAAAACCCCCTAGGACAGATGTGGGAAGCTTATATCTGTTAAGACCTGAGCACAGATGCACAGATATTCTACTGTAACTTTGTTTGAGTCTGTGTTTTTATTAAAGCAACGACTAGCAGCGCTGGCACTAGATAAAATCTCCAAGAGAGGCCTTCGGAGCTCCTCTTGTGGAGAACCCCCTTGCTGCCCCTCTGGGCCACACCTGAGCTGCTTCCTGGGCTCCATCCCCCAAGGCCCGGATGGTTCTGGTCCACACCTGCCCAGCTGGGAGGCTCAGAGAGCCCAGAAGGGCCGCTGTCCCCCTACAAGTCAGCTGAGCTGTCCCCACTGAGGCAGAGGGAGCAGGAGAGGGGTTCAGGTGCCCCTTGGGCTGGGCTCCAGGCCTCAACACTGCCAGAACCCTTATTCCTCTGGAGGAGGCCTGAAATGTTTCCATGTTACTCCTCCCAACCTCTTCCCTGGCCTGGCTGGTCTTTCAGACCCTAACACTCACCAAAGGTGGCCCCAAGGAGGACAAAGCTGGAGAGAAGCCAGAAGGTCATGGTGCTGTGGCAGGGAGGGGTGGGGCTGCCTGCTCTGGGGCCCCTTTTACATCCCCTGGGAGCCATAAGTCCCGCCCAGCCCCTATGTCCCTTGCTGACCTGAGAGTCAACTCCTCATGGTCAAACCTGTCCTGGACTAACTCCAGCCTTGGTCACCCCAGTCGGCCATCCTGCTGGGCAACTCCTAGGGAAGCATCCTAGCTGCAGGCTCTGGAGGCCCAGGGTCAGTCTGGAGGCAACAAGAGCTCAACAAGAGACTCATATACATGGGGGCATCACACACGAGTTCTGGGTCCCCCAGACATGAGTACCCAGGACTTAGTCTCCCTGCAACCCAGAGCCCAGGGCTTCCAGCTGCTTCTCCATCTGCTCAGGGAAACTCCCTGAGGCAATGGGAACACAGAAGCTCAGCTGCCTCAGGAATGGGCCTCAGAACCAGCCCAGACAGACAGCTGTGGAGCACCGGAGGGCCTGAGTATGTCACTGACTTAGCCAACACCCTCTTTCGTCATTATTCGCAATTATATGACCTGTGATTGTAAAAACTTCATTTTCCAGGAAGCCTTTGGAAAGTATTCTTACACTAGCTCCCCCTCCTCCCCCACATCCCAGCACCAGTCAGTCTGACTCCCCACTCTCTGTAAGTCTGGTTGATAAATATGGTGTCAGTTGTTCAGTGTTTGACCCATTGGTCTCTTCCTTTATCTGGTAAGTGCTCTTTGCCAGGTGAGGACCTGAGCTCCTGTGACTTGGTAGCCCATGCTGTTTAAATTTCTAAAAGTAGCTCTGAGGCAGGTAGCCTGTCCAAGCGCTTTGGTAACTCTTGTAGAGCAGGTGTGTGGCATTGTTCTCCAGACTCCTTTATTATGGCATTTCCTCTTGTGGAGTCCACAGTCTCCTATTTTCCAGACTCTTGTGGTCACTGGGATTCAGGCCTCCTCATTCATGCTGGCTGTCTCCTCCATTCTGGTATCTGTCCCATGGTGCTGCTTCCAAACCTTGTAGTTCTGGCCTCTGGTATTGGGATCCCAACTCTCTTGGTGTCAGAGGGGTTCCATGGTGCGGACAGACTCCAGCAGGAGGTTTGTCCAGCTCCTCTCCATTCTCCTGGTTTACAGTTCTGTCATGGGGCTGCAGCCCTTTTTCTGTGGCTTTCTTTCCAAAAGGGGAGAGGAGGGCGCTTTGCTCACCTTAGTGGCATCTTTGGATCAGGGGCTTATTTCTTAAGTTCCTAGAATAGAACGTTGTAGGTGAAGCTCTTTGCCAGGTCACTTATGTGACTAGTCTCACAGTCATGTCTTGTGGTTCTGATCTTGCTCAGTTTGGTCCTATCCAGGTGGTGATTATGCCCAAGGCCTTTATCTGCTTTTCTCTTCTCCTGTGTGTCTGTCAGTGGATTCTTGGTTTTCTCATTTCCAGGGAGATGTGTTAGAAGTGGGAGTGACTAGAGGGGGACTTCCCCCCTGCTGGTAGCCCATGCACCATCAGGGGAGTTTCCCCACCCCCAGACACCTTAGGAGGTAAAGGCAGCCCTTCCCCCCCACCCCCAGGACCCTAGTGGGGTGGCCTACTCCAGGCCCCTGCCAGTGGCCAGGGTCACAGCAGGTGCGTTGTTGGAGCCTCATCCCCATGCCAGACAATCGGTATGGAACTCAAACCCCACTTCCAGTCCTAGTAGCCCAGGGCCAGGCCAGGAAGGTGTGGCCCAATCATTCCCCTTTGCCAGCCTGCACACTGGAAAGAGGTACTGCCCCAACCCTGTGATCTGTCATTTTGTCGATGTGGTTCTGTGATCCTGTCTCTGTATGGAAAAGAGAACCACCTGCATGTTTCCAATTGGTGCTGTGTGTGTACTCAGTGTAAAAGCTCACGTGTCAGGCAGAAAGGGCTCTGAGAATCATAGCTCATATCAGCACTTACTACAGTAGAAGAGCACCCAGGCAGGAGCTTCCGGGAAGTGTCACACTCAAGCCCTTCCTGCCGAACCCCACCCATTGACATCAGCACTCAGCAGTCACAAGCTCACACTGAAGCTCAGGAACATCTGTCTCCAATCCTAGTAGCCCAAAACAACTGGATAGGCATGTGCAGAAGCCCTGCTTGCCATCAGCCAGGCACCGGTCAGCAGAAGCTGAGGAGGGAGGGGCAGGGGCCTGTACCGCTACCTCTGCACACCAATCACAGGAGCCCATCAGTAGACCGACACATCTACAACTCAGCCAGATCTCCAAGTAACCGTGCCGACTAATACCAGTGATCCAGGGGCATTGTGGGCAGAACAAACTCGAAAGAAAACTATTGGACAGAAGAAAATCACCAATGATCGAACGAATGTTCCAGGGAATAAAACACCCCAGAAATGAAGTCCTACTGAAATCAACAGCATGTACATAGAAGACTATTTCACCCTGACTGAAAAGGAATTCAGAGGTAAAAGCACTGAAAGATTTAAGAGGAAAAGCAGAAAAGGAAAAGAATGATATGCAGAACACAATCAACAAACTAAAGAATGAAAATGAAACTAAAAAAAAAAAGGAACTTAAGAAAACCTATGGAGAAAGAATAAAAGAAATGGAAGAATGTATCAGTACTCTCCAAGACTCAGAGGTAAAAAGAATCCAAAAAGAAAAGGAAGGAGAGGTGCAAAAGAAGAAGACTGAAAAAGCACTCCAAGAACTATCTGACACCATGAATAAAGGAAATATTAGAATAATGGAATAGAATAATACCAGAATAATAGAATAATACCAGAAGGAAAGGAGAAAGTCAAAGGACTTGAGAAACTATTCAAGGAAATAATTTAATAGAACTTCCCAAATGTGAAGCAAGAAACAGAAATAGAGATACAGGAAGCTAGAAGAACACCAAATTACCATGATGAAAGCAAAATTACTGCAAGACACATAATAGGTAAAACTTTAAAAAATCCAAGACAAAATGCTGAATGAAGCTAGCAAGAGGCAAGAAACAGATAATCTATAAAAGAGAATCGATTAGGCTCACATCAGACTTCTCAGAAGAAATACTTCAGGCAAGAAGAGAATGGAGCAACATATTCAACACACTCCAAAAAAAAAAAAAAAAAGCCAGCCAAGGATACTTTATCCTGCAAAGCTCTCATTCACCTATGAGGGGGAAAGGTGTACCTTCTCAGACAAACAAAATCTTCAGAAATTCACTTCTACTTAACCCCCCCCCTTCAAGATACATTACAAGAAGCTTTAAAATTTAAACTAACAGGGGAACAAACAAAATGAACATGACAAGGTAATGAATAGAAGAAAAGGATAAGCATAATGACAAGCAAGGACTGCATATCAATACCACCCTAAATGTTAATGGACTAAATGCACCAATAAAAAGACACAGAGTAACGGAATGGATTAAAAAACAGAACCCATCCTTCTGTTGTCTCCAGGAAACATACCTGACTGCTAAAAATAAACATAGATTGAAAGTAAAGGATTGGAAAACAATCCTACAAGCAAATGGAACCCAAAGGAAGGCAGGTACAGCTGTACTTATATCTGACAAATAGACTTCAAACTAAAAAAAGTGAGAGACACTGATAGTCACAACATAGTGATCAGGGGCTCGATACACCAGGAAGACATAACACTCATTAATATATATATGCACCGAATTAAGGAATACCAAAATAAAATTGCTAACATCTTTGAAAAAAGACATTAGAGAACATATGTATGTGGTAGAAAACGTCAATTCCCTACCTTCACCAAGAGATAGAACAAAGAAACAAAAAATAAACAAGGACACAGTAACTCTAAATGAACACCTAGGCCAAATGGATCTAGTAGACATCTATAGGACACTGCACCCCCCAAAAAACATACACGTATTTCTCAAGTGCACATGAATCATTCTTTAGAACTGACCGTGTACTGGGCAACAAGACCAGCATCAACAAATTCATGCAGGGCTCAGTGGTGCATGCCTGTAATCCCAGCAACCTGGGAGGCTGAGTCTAGGAATCACTTGAGTCCATGGGTTTGAGACAACCCCAGGCAACATAGTGAGATATAGTCTCTAATAAAAGAAAAAAGCAAAAACAAAAAACAAATTTATGAAGATTGAAATCATACCATCTATTTTCTCTGACCATAAAGATATCAAACTAGATATGAATCATCAAAAGAAGGACTAGCCATCACTATTGGGAAAAGAGTGGATTAATGAGGAAATTATTAATCATTAAACCTAATGGGAAAAAATTTTTGCCCTCCATACAAGTGATACAAGTCTGATATCAAAGATCTACAAAGAACTCACACAACTTAACAAAAACAAAGCAAAAAACCCAGTCAAATAAATGGGCAAAGAGTTAAAAAGATAGTTCTTGAAACAAGAAATACAAGTGGCTAATAAGCATATGAAAAATGTTCAACATCACTAATAATGAGGGAAATGCAAATCAAAACCATAATGAAATACCATCTCACACCAGTAAGAATGGCCAATAAAAAAAAAATGAGCAACAACAAATGCTGGTGTGGATGTGGAGAGAAAAGAACACTCTCACATTGCTGGTGGGAATGCAAACTGATCCAGCCACTATGGAAAGCTGTGTGGAGGACAGCTGAAAGTGGAATTACTATTCAATCCAGCAATCCTACTTCTGGGAATGTACACAAGGATACAAAAACACTCATTCAAAAAGACACCTGTACTCACATGTTTATTGCAGGATTATTTACAATAGCCAGGATATGGAAGCATCCCAAATGCCCCAAAACACATGAATGGGTCAGAAAGTTGCAGTATATGTACACAATGGAATATTATTCATCAATCAAAAAAAACAAACTTACATCATTCACAGCAACATGAGTGGAGCTAGAAGGACTCATATTAGTGGAAATAAGCCAGAAAGAAAAAGAGAAATACTGGATGGTCTTACTTATATGAGGTATATAGGAAAACAAACAAACGGACAAGAAAACTTTAAAACTGTCAATAGAACTGAAGCAGAGGGAGAGGAGGGTAAAATCAGGGGAAGGATGTACACAAGAGATTATGATGGTTCCCAGGTGATAAGGTGATTGGGAACCTCACAGTAGACAATAATGTAAACATATACATATTTTATATATGCAATGATATAAAATATATATTATATAAATATATGTATAGTATATAAATATATTATGTATATAAAGTACATATATATTTTACACATATGCATATATATGTACAATCAATTAAAAATTAATTTAAAAAAAGGAAGGCCTCTAAGGAGCTGACTGGGTTAAGAGAAGGGCAGGAGGCCAAATAACAACCTTCATTGTCTCCCTTGTCCTCTCAAGCCACAGTCCTGCCAGCTGTCCTTCATGTTCTTCCTAAACAGACCACCTGAGAACTGGTCCTGGGCCCTTGTCTTCTGCAGCAGGGCTCTCTGACAATGGCTAGGCAGAGAGCAGGACTGGCATGAACCCAGGGAAGGTTACATTCAGCTTTACCATCAAGCACGCACATCAGGGTAACAAATGTGAACCCACAAAACCAGTGCATGCATATAAATCCATACACACTTCTCTCATCTGCCGAAGGAAGGAAACTACATTACACTGTGTACAGTGAGCTGCCAGCTGAGCCCAGAGGACAGAGACTCTCAATACTTTGCTCCACCAGCAGCAGAAAGGCCAGGGGCAGCCTGTCATGGGCATGCCTCAAATAAATCAAAGGAGCCCAACTCCCCCAAGACCAGGGGTCCAAATGAACATGACAAGGGATGACCCGCCCAAGAGAACGGGCACCTCTCACATGGATGTCACCCCTAAGCAAACCCTAATCATCATGGAGTGAAACCATCATAGGTGGCATGGGTGGTCACTGCTGGCCACCTGGAACTCATCCTCAGAGATCACACCCTGGGCAGACAGGTCTAGACCACACAGACCTCCTGAACCCTAGATGGACAATTATCCACATGTGAACCATAGCGTTGAACAGACTTCCTGGTGCTCAATCACTCATCTATTTCAGAGCTGGATGCATCAATGGTGCAACAGCTGTGGGCAGACTGAGACCAAAGCTGCAAAAGATTCCTGGAATGGTCACTCCCACCCATCTGAGATGAGCGCTGCTGCTCAGGACCCACCCTCAATGGAACCATCTGCTCCCCAGGCTGCGAAGGCTTCAGGTCACCTGACTCCCTGCTTCAAGGGGACAGCAGAGGAAGAATCTGATATTGGGGCATGTCAGTGTCATCCTGATTTCAGCAGATTGCAGACATCTACTTGGTTTGGGGACATAACAACACAGGAACGCAGCAACCACACAGAGAGAGAAGAGGAAAAACAAGAGTAGTGGAAGCAGATGACTTCTTAGCAGATGACTTCTGTTCTGTCTTAGCAAGGTCCAGGGGAACCGAGCTATCTCCTCCATCCCACACCCTCTCCTGGCCTGGCCCCAGGTCTGGCCTGCCCCTTGGAACCTGTGAGGAGTGAACTTGCTGTGTTTCTAGTTTTCTGATGGTCATTGTTTTTATGACTTAGAAGACCCTCAAGGTGGGGTTCAGCCACAACATTGCTTCTTTATGGGGGTTTGTGGGGGCCTTCATGGGAGGCACAGGTATGAACCCCAGCCAAGATGGGCACAAAGTAAGAACACACAAAAAAACCAAGTACTTACAAATAAATGAATAAATTTTGAATACAGAGGAAGAAATTGGGATCAGGTTGAAGTGAAGGACATGAAAATATCTCCTTCAATATGTGCGGAGAGTTGCTACTTTCGAGTAGTGGCTGTCACTGTTGCTGGAAAAGGATAAAATCAATGGCTTCTGTTCTGTCTTTAAAAGTAAGAAAAAGAGCAAAGAGAGATAACACAGGAAGATGAGCTATTAAGATAGGAGCAGAAGTCATAAAGGAAAACTGTGATAGTTACACCAGGACTCTCCAACCCTGTGTGCACAAGGGCCAGGAATGTGGGGTTGGCAGCAAGCAGGTAAACCTCCATCTCAAGCCTAAGTTAATACTGCCCTGCCTTCTAGCATGTTCCATGCAGGACCCCTCATCCTACCTGACAGCTGTCTCTACGGAGGTTTAGACACAGGCTGGTTCCTAGGCCTTGTGTAGCTGTCTGGGACAATACTTCCTTCTGGTGGCCAGAACTGAAAGGACCAGGTGTCAGAGGCTGCCAGCTGAGATTGTACAGGACTCATGCTGTGTGATATAAAAAATATTCATTTCACTATCTTATCTGGTTTCAAAACACTGAGGACAAAACTAACATGACGTGTGTCCAGAGAGCAAAGAGCAGCTTCTCCTTTTGCCCAATGTTTAACTTAAAAAACATTCCTTAGAAGTTACCAACAATGGGGCCAGGCACGGTGGCTCATGCTTGTAAGCTTCAGTCTATGAAGTGGCCAGGGCTAGGAATCGCGGTTCGAGTCCTGCCTGGGGCCCGTAGCGAGACCTAGTTCCAAAAAATAGCTGGGAGTGGTGGTGCGTGCCTGTAATTCCAGCTACCTGGGAAGCTAAGGCTGGGGATTGCTTGAGTCTGTGGTACCCCGGGCAATGAGAGCCTGTGGTTCCATGGGCAAAAACAGCAAGACCTAGTCTCAAAAAAAAAAAAAAAAAAAAAAAAAAAAAAAAAAAAAAAAAAAAAAAGAAAGAAAGAAAGAAAGAAAAGTTACCAGCAATGTATGGGTAAATGCCCTGCCCATCATTATCTCACAGGAACTAATGTTTTACCCAAATTTTATTACCTTAGCTATTAGTCTTTCCTAGTTAATTAGTCATAAAACATTTTCTTGGTCACCCTTTTGTTCCCTTGCCTAAATCCTATAAAAGGCCTAGTAATTTACCTTAACGTTGCTACCAGTCATGCTTACGATAGCCCACAGTCTTTGACTGTGTCAATCTCTCTCATTCATCCTTACTTGCAACTCTGCGCCTGACTCTTTACAACCAGGGACATAGCTTATTTTGCTGTGGCTCAAGAGGGGAAGAGGAGGTGGGCAAACTACCTCAGCCTCAAGCAGAAAAGGAATTCTGACTCTACCTCAGGAAATTTCAACTTGACCTCACACAGGAATCATCTAGATGGTGATCAGGAATCACCTGAGCCTCATCTGATTTGGTCACTCATGGGCTGTGGGTGGTACCAACTTCACCCTAGCTCCTGTGCTTTGGGGTATTAGAGGTCCACTGACCATCCAGGACACATAGATGTCCCGGGGAGAGAGGGCAGGTGCATAAATCTTGTACAGGTTGGGTCCAGAAGGACAGGGAGACCCACCTGACTTCCCCTGCACTGTTTCCCGGGCCTCTTGGTGGGGTTTCCTTGGGGCTGAGCAGATGCTGGGGTCATGGCAGTGGGGAGCTGGACTGTCTAACTGCACAACCCACTCCTGAGCTCAGCCCTGAGCCACTGGGCTCTCACCTGCACTGCAGTATCAGCCCCTGGGATGGTGGACACTGCAACCACAGCTCCACACGATGGCCACTGGGGGCCTCAGTGCTCTCCAGAAACCCACATGCTGGAGACAGTTGCTGCTGGGAACAGATTTCAAACCCATCACAGTCAATCCTTGAAATGTAACTGCAGAACTGAGGCTATGAGAAACAGGGAGCAGGGTTCAGGGACCAGAGGACACTGATAGAGGCCACTGAGGTTTTGATGGCAGCTGGAGTGGTAACATTCAGCTAAGGAGGGGTAACCTATACCCCTAAACCATACACATTGCTCTGACACAATGATATCTCAATGTGAATAATTTTGTATGAAAAAGCAAAAGAATAGAAGGACTAGAGAATGAGAAGTTTCAGATCCATGGACAGGAGATGAGTGTGGTTCATCAGCACAACCTTCCTGATCTCTACACGGGAAACAATGGCTGTGATGTTCGAACTGACACCAAAGCGCGAGCAATAAAAGAAAATCAATGTGAGAATATAAACATTTAAAATTAATGAGCATCCACAGACATAATAACTGCATGTTGACAACAACGAAGGGAGGAAGATACTGGAAATCCAGTATCTGATAAGTGTTAGAATCCAGACTTTATAGAGCACTACAAAATCAACACTAAAAAGAGAAAGATTCTATGTGGCAAATATGTGAATAAATATTGAACATTTTCTTTTAAAAAAAAAAAAAAGCTATTACAAATGGTAAAAACCAGCAAGACTCTATGCCCTTTCCTCAGACCTGCCCAAGGAGGAGCTCCAGGCTTCCCATAGGACCACAGGCTTCCCATAGGACTGACCCCAAATATACAAGGACTAAACCACTGAGATTCAAGGTAGAGGCCAGAGAGACAGGACATGTCAGGGTTGATGGAGATGAGAAGAAAGTATTAAAAAATGCAGACAGATCCTGTCCGAAGCAGGAAAACTGAGGCCTGCAGTCGGGCTGGATGGGGTGTGCAGGGGCTCAGGGCAGAGCAAGCTGCCTGGAGCAGGTGGGGAGGGACAAGCCTGCCTGGTGGTTCTCTGGGTGCCAGGGCCACCCTGCTGGAAGCAGCGCTACATGGCCTGGCTGGAGCTCTCCTGCCTTCCACAGAGCTCCCTCCATCATCCCAGCTTCCAGAGGAGCAGAAACCAGGCTGAGAATGAG
>PVHY01029414.1:0-14308 GCA_004024945.1 Uropsilus gracilis | reverse complement strand
GTTGTGTACTTCAGTTTGGTTGTTAGCTTGTTTTGACTTTTCCTCATGGCTTTTTGTTTATTTTTCCTATGTCCCATATATTAGTGAAACCATTTGGTTTCTATCTTTTTCTTTCTGACTTGTTTCTGCTAAAATGATTTCCTCTAAGTACATCCATGTTACCATAAATTCATCTAATTTGTCATTTTAAATTGATGAGTAATATTCCATTATTCTTCATCCAGTTGTCTGTCTTGGGGCATTTGGGTTGTTTCCATGTCCTTGCAATTATAAATAGTGCTGCAATAAACATCTGAGCACAGGTGTCCCTTTGTACAATCATTGAGGTCTCCTTTGGGTAGATTCCCAAAAGAGCGATTGCTGGGTCGAATGGTATTTCCATATTCATTAGTTTGAGGGTCCTCCACACTGCTTTCCATAGTGGCTGGACCAGTTTGCATTCCCACCAGCAGTGTAGGAACGTTCCTTTCTCTTGATGTGGAAAACTGTTAAGAACATGTGCAGCAGCTCTTTGGGGCCAAGTGGAAGGGCACATCCTATCGCTGGAGACTGGTGGTAAAGACAGCCAGGGTCAGGGCACAGTCACTGCATTTGCAGGGTGACCCCTGGGTGAGGGTGCTGTGCTCGGATGGGGAGAGACGCCCCGAATGAAGGACAGGGTGCTGGTTGTGCTGCTGAGGTTTCGCTGGGAGGATTCGGCATAGGCACGCAAATCACTCACCTACAGTGGAAGGCAGCATGTAAACCCTCCTGCACTGATTCCGTGGACAGCATTAATGCACCGCAGGAAAGAGCTGCAGGGATCAAAACGATGGGCAAGAGCTTTGGGGTCTTAAAATAGGGATGACACTTTGACTGACAGGGTAAGTGGGGCCCTCAGGGGGCAGGTGGAATGGTTCAGAGACTCTCCCCATGGCTGTGCGTGGAATGGTCCGAAGGCTGCTCTGAGTGGTTGTGTAGCAGGCCCGGGACAAGAGCTGCCCACCGTAGGACAACACAGCCTGGCATCCGCATCGGCATGTGAGAACACAGGGGTGGCTTAGCCACAGCTCTCCGATTCCGGCAGGCTGCGCGTCCACTCAGCAGATGTGTCCGCTCGGTGCCAGGCACTGGCCATCAGGGTTTGCAAAACAGAACTGACCTCTGCCCTTGCTGTGGGAAGCGTAGCCTCTGGTGGAGGGAGAAGACCTTCCGCAGGTGACCAGGGAAGCAAACCTACGGAAAAGTATGTCAGTGATGTCAGTGAGGCCACAGGGAAGAGGCCAAGGAGGGGCTCTCTGCAGAAGTGAGCACTGGCCTGAGGGCTGATAGGTGAGTAGCAGGAACAAGGCCTAGGAGTGGCGTTTTCCAGGGAGCGGCAAGGCAGAAGGGCCTGGAAGGCTGTGTGACTGGAACTCAGAGCAGGGCTGCCTGGTGTGAAGCGAGTTGCTCTCTGGGAAGTCCATAGCCTTCCCCCTTTAGTGGGAAACCCTGAGTCTGTCCCCCTGCTGACTGCATTTGCGATTGGGTTGAAAGGGAGCCAGAGAGGATATTGATGGACCTACAGGGAGGCCACTGCGTGTGTCAAAGCCTGCAAAAGGCAGGGGGGACAGAGTGAGAGAGCTGGCAGTGCTTGGTGACATGGTGGATCCGGTGGGTTCTGGCTTTTTGTCTGGATGCATGCACCGGGAAAGGAACCCCTGGAAGAGGACCAGGGTCCTGCAGGGAGACCACAGGTCCTTGCTGGATGTGTTGTGTTTGAGGTGTTTTTGAGATGTTTAGGAGGAGGTGGCCAGCCTTGGGCTAATGCAGTGTCATAGCTAAATCATATCATTATAAAGCTGGAGACACACATGGAACCTCAACAACCATTCTATGTATCCAACACAAAAGTGCAGGGAAATCAGCTTTCTTAAAGAAAAGAAAAAAGACAGGGAGATGAGGGTCCTTAGGAAGCTGTCATGTGAGTCTGGCACTCAGAGCAGAGCTCTGGGTTGGAGGTCATGAACATGGGCCCACCGTGCACATGTGTCCTGTGACACTCACTGAGCTGCCTATGGAGAGACCATGGAGGGAGAGACCATGGAGGGAGAGACCACGGAGGGAGAGACCACGGGGGGAGAGACCACGGGGGGAGAGACCACAGAGGGAGAGACCACGGAGGGAGAGACCACAGAGGGAGAGACCACGGAGGGAGAGACCACGGAATGACAAGGGGAGTTTCTGGAATGTCAGGCTGTCAGGGATACCTGGGTGGTGGCCCAGGGAGAGGGTGAGCTTGCCAAGGAGATAGACTGTTTCCATGAAGCTGTGTTGGGCTGACTCACAGAGGCTGGAAGAACATCTGTTTATACCCTAGGAACTCTTGGAAATAACACCACATCACTAGAGGCCAGAAATGACTTCTCTGTGTCCTCCATGGCCTTCTCTTCCTTGCAAGAAGGGTGCCACAGCAGAGGCTGTTACATTCTGGCACAGTGACATCCATACCAAGAATAGGATTAGTCGGAGGTATTAAAGTCTCAGAAGCTCTCCAGCAGTTCTCTCTCAGGTCTCAATGGCCGGACGGAGTCACACGGCCACCCTGACATGCCAAGCAGTCATGTGTATTAGATGTTGGAAGGAAGAAAGAAGGAAGGGTTTTTGATGGTGGTCGAGTGGCAACAGCAGTCTCTGCCACAGGCAACACAGGAGGGTTAATGGTGAAGTCCAGGCAAGAGTGTGTATAAAAACGGTCATGACGGGCAGCAGTACTACGTGCTGCTGGTCATCAGGGAAGAGGCAGACCGAAAGTTTCCACTGACTTGAGACCTGTGGAGGTCATGGGTAACTAAGTGAGAGATGCTTCAGTGCCTGGAGAGACTGGAAGAAGACAGATCAGGGAAGGTATCAAACAAGCACCATCTAGGGAGAAAGTGCATCTTTCCCAAGTGAACAGAAGCCAATCATGGTGCTGTTGTGTGGTTCTGAAGAATTCCTCAACAAGATGGTAATGGGGGGTCACCTGGTACAAGGTACCCATTCTCATCCTTCAGCCTGTCACTTGCTGTCTGTTCAGCCCCCTGGGCAAGGCAGGAAACTAAGCTCCAGTGTCCTCACTGCAGCGGGGAAGTTTGAGATGGTATGTATGAAGCTCTAAGCCCAATACCTGGCGCATAATCAATGCTCAATCCCTGTATTCTTCTATGGTGATCCAACAGGCTGTTTTATTTTTCTGTGTAGTTCTTGATCTCACGGGTATTAGTTGCTATCACAGAAGTTCGATTAGGAAGTTTTTTTTTTTTTCCTGTTTTCTTTGTGAATAAGGTGAACAACACACTTCTCAAGGCTCTTGGAATAAAGCTTGGTAAAGTCCAGAACTTTTATGATTTTCAAAAATTGCAACTATGAAAAGAAATACATTTGATTTTAATGATCAAAAGTGAAAAGTCATACTAATGTAGTTTATCCTATTTTCAAAAGATGTCTTGTTTCTTACATTGTTCAAATCATATTTTCTTTGTTACAGTGTATCATTGTCAATTATTGGAATGCCTCATGAAATATAAACAAGAAGTCTGGAAAGTAAGTTTTGGGCCATGCATAACTCATAGCCACAAACTTAATCTATATAATATAATCTATATAATATAATAAAACTGCTTGCAATTTATTTAGTTACAACTGTCATCTAGTTAAAATTTGTTGATGTTTTATTATTTTGGTGTGACAGAACTTATTCTTTCCTTGCTGGCTAGTTATTTATCATTTAGAGCAGAAATGATACTTGAAGAAACTAGTAGCTCACCAGAAGAAGTAATTGGACATATCTTATTGGATATATCTTAGCAAATTCTATATCATGTGACAGTTTTATTTAATTTGAAATGCTGCTTGAGAACTTATCTTTTCTTAAATAGGAGACATGAATTATTAAGAAATGTGTTTTAGGAAAATGTTAATCTTTCATATCCTCTCAGTAGAGGCGAACTTGATAAAAGATAGTGTACTCTTGAATTCTATCTGGGAGACTTGTTTACAAGGTCCATCAATAAACAATGTTTTACTATGATGTGATCTCAGAAGCGTCCTTGGATGATGAGACTCCAATGGAAGTCAACCATCCCAAAACCTGTCTTTTGGAATTTTTGTTGCCTTCATTATATTGATGCGTTACCTTTAGTTTTTATTTGCTATGCTAAGTCACAGTCTGCTCTCGTCTCTCTAGGATCTTTTGTATGTGATTGCCTATGGGCCTTCGCAAGTGAAGCCCCCAGCTGTGCAAATGCTGTTTCATTACTGGCCCAATTTAAAGCCTCCTGGGGCAATAAGTGAATACAGGGGCTTGCAGTACACAGGTAAGAGGAGAACAGCCTGCGATGACCCTCTTGACTTCCCCAATGCCACATTTGCCTCCTGTTTATATTTTTGATCTTGCTGAATTATATTGACCATGCCTTGAGACATGAGCGTAAATTCTTTCTGAAACCAGGTGGTATAAAAATAAATTAATTGAAATCACATCCCGAAGCATGTATGACACCAGAACAAATTCCTTGAAGCCCATTCCCATTTATTATACACCTGGCCTGTAGTCTTAACCTGTACTAACATGAGTCTCTCCTGAGCTGCGAGCAGTGAGTAATACGGCAGGTTTGCACACCATTTAGCAAAATCCCCAACTGGCTGATTCTGCTCTGATAAGATTTAAAGCACATTTAACATCATCCACTCAGATATCCCATGAAAATTAAATGACCTTGATAGCCTCAGGGGACAGATGGAGTCAAGAGTTGCTGAATATTGTATAATCAATAACTAAGAAGTAAACATTGTCTTTCGATGTAAAGACATAGAGTAAACAAAAAACAAACCGACAAGCTCCAGGTGCCGGTCATTAGTGTTTCTGTCCTGTGTAATGAAGGTCAGTTTCTGATGCCCCTGACTACTCGTCCCCTACTCCCCCGACTCATACACATTTTTCTGGAAATGGAAGTGATAGATCTTTTTCCATATTTCGCTTTCATCCAGACTATAGTGGTATTGTGTACTGACAATTCTGAGAATCTGTTCTCTTGATGTCACTTGTGTTTACAAAGCGATTTGGTGACTCCAAATGAATTTAGCTTAATTCAACTGTCTAACTCATATTCCCAATACAAGTGAAATGTTGGAAATATTAATACTTCTATTTGAGCTTTGATGGATCTTGGTGGGCTTACTTTAAAATCACTACAAATAATTGATGTGGTGGTAACAATAATATGAATGGAAACTGCGGGAAGATAGGAAGTGAACTTTTTAAAAATGGAAGTTGGTGTCACTGGTGTTTTCTATCATCGATAGGAGAGATGAAGTGTTGCTAAGTGGATTATTTGATTGTAGAAGCAGCAAAAAAGATTGGAAACATTAATAAAATAAAAGGTTACATGACTGAAAAATTTGACTCCAATCTCTTCTTGATAGATACTTGAAAAACAGCATTTACATGATGTATGAATGGGTCATAAATATAAAATGAAATTTGTGTGATAAATGTTTAAAGAGAAACTAGTATGTAGCAGACGCTGTACTTTTGTTGATGATGCAAGGACTGACATAAAACCAGATCTCCTGGAGTTTGCTGCATCAAGATACAGAAATGCATTTGTCTATTCAGCAAATATTTAAGGGGTGTCTACTAGTAGTCAGGCATTATTCTAGGCCCTGACAGTAAAGTGACGGGGAAAAAAAAGAAGAGACTGAAATCACTGATACCTTGACATTTCTATTCCAGTTGTGGGGGCAAGAACAGGAAGCTGCCTTATAGTGTAATATGTGCTAAGAGAGCCATGGGAATACACAGCAGGGACCTCAGATGTCACCCTGTGGGAGACAAGTTTGGGGAGGGCTGTGTTGTCAAGGAAGGTTCTCCAGTGAGCGACCTGTAAGCTGGTACCAGGAAGATATGCACGTGGCTTCTAAGGAAAGTGAGTTATGAAGGGATGGCATGTGACTTCGAGGCGGAAATAAGCGCATGGGTTTAGCTATGGAGGATAGTATTGTGCAATGATATATAGGATAGTATATAGGTATATAGGAACTGGGAAAAATCCAAAGTAGCTAGACCATGCTATGAGATGAAGAGAACAGTGAGGGGTAAGCAGGGAGTCTGACAGGGCTTACCTGTGAGGTGTTCAACTCGCATCCTGACAGTAAAGGGAAGTCACAGGTTCCAACGGCGAAGCTCCCAGAGGGTTTTTGCCTATATATGACTGCCAGTTGCTTCCATGTGGGTCTGTGAACAGACCTTCTCAGAGGCCAGTCAAGTCTCTTTCCCCAGGACAGCACGTCTGTACCTCCCAAGATCAGAACACCTGCCATTTTCTCTTGCTGCTCTGAACAATGTGACTTTGTCCACGGGCATTTGTTGTCCAGCTGTGCTTGTGGTCATACCGCCATGCTCCTGCTCTTTCACTGTCATGACACGTCTGTCAGGCACCATCCGAGGCCTAGGGGAGAAGCTCTCTCGGAGCACCCATTCTCCTGGACCACAGCCTCTCTGCGGGCACCGAGGTCACAGAGAGACAAGTCATGTTGGTCCCCATAGGACAGTTATCTCGCACAGCGTGCCTGTCAGACAGCATCCTGACTGCACACTGTCTCATACAGTGGTAGCCTGAACACGGTTATGGCCCAAACATGATAATGGGTTTTGCAGATATTTGTTTATCCCCACAAAAAGTCTGAAAAAGGTAGCTTTTCTTATGTCAGTGTGATAGGTGAGGCATGGGGCACAGAGTGTAAGTAGCAGCTCCAATTTCACAGACATAGTAAGGGGGCATAACTTGAATTTTAAGCTAGGTCATCTTAGTAAAATCTCACATTTGCATGATGTCTGTCAATTCAGTTCTTTAATTCAACTTTACCTGGAGCCTTATGAATTGTCTACAATGCTTGATGCATTGAAAGATTCACTAATTGGTAACTTCAAGACTGGATAGCACAACTCCAAATATTTTTAATAATAATAATAATAAGGAAAAGATTTTAAAGATAAAATGTTTTCGTAAGGAAAAGCAACTTTTGTATACTTTCCTAGTGACTTTTTTTCCTTTTTAAAAAGCAAACTTTTTTTTAGGGTAAAAGTTTTTTTAGAAAAATAGAAGCAAAATAAGTAACATGAACAGATATAACTAGGGTTTTTTTTTTGCATGCACATTTTAAGATAAAATTGAAATCAGATAGTGGATAAATTATACAACCTTTTGTTATAACTTTTTTCAAATACAGAAAAGTTTAAGGAGTAACACTGTGAGCACATGTTATGAACACACCTGGTTTTAATAATTGTCAGTGATTCACTGTAAATGTATCTATACATCAATAGATAAATATGTCACTTGTTATTTTTTAGGCATAGTAGCAGGTCTATTTACAGCTCATGTGAAGAAATCCTATAATAAGGATTTGGTGATTTCAACTATTCCAATGATTTTGGTCACTAAATATGAACCTTTTTTATTCTAATTTTTTTTTCTTATATCATTGTGATTCCCATAGTTAAGATGTAAAAGTTATTGCAGGGTTCTTGGCGGTGAAAATAGTCATTATGGGGTTCTAGAAAGCTCTGCTTCTGTGGAGGACAAGCATTATTTAGCCATTTTCTTGTTCCAGTGCCCCAACTAGTGAATAATTTAGCTTTTATTAGCAAAGACCAGCACCAGTTTTTTTTTCCCCCTGCTTGGACTATAGCATGACATTTTCAAGACAGATGTTGCAGAAGTAGAGAAAACTGTGGATGACATGACAAGGTACATTAGGCTACTCCACATCTGACCCTCCATTCGTACTGGTGGCTTTGAGTTTCAAAACCATGTAAGAAGGTTCACCAGTCCTTTTATGTGAAAACTCTGAGTTCTTATTTATCTTTTTATGGTCTAAATTTGTCTCCACGTAGTCTAAAAAATGCTTTAAGCCTTTCATTAGTGCGTATACACGTGCAGACTCATTGACAAATGTTCAGTACATATGGAATACCTTGCACCATGCACCTATCCAGGGATGACTCCCTCCTTCCACCCTAAAGGGTAACTGCTATCCTGACCTCCAGCATCAGAAAACAGTTCTTGTTTTTGAATTTTACGTAAATGGAATCATGCAATATGTTTGTGTGGGGGGAGGGAGGAAGAGATGAATATCCATGGGTTCAGCATAAATGCCCTCACTCATTCTTAATGATATTCATATTTTGCCAAATGAATATACCACAGTTTGTGTATTCATTCAACTACGAATGGATATTTGACCATTAAAAATAAAGCTACTGTGAATATCCTTCTCTCTAGCTTTTGGTACACATGTGCACACATTTCTGTTAGGTATATACCTAACGTGGAGTTGCTGCACCTGTAGGCAGAAGTGTATCAAATTTTAATGGATCTATGACTGGTAGTTTTCCAGAAGGTTTATGCTGATCTGTACTCCCATTAGCGGTGTATGAGAATTCTTTTGGTCTGATCCTCCATATTTTCGGCAGTAATTTGTTTTGCTTCAAAGTTTTAGCCATCTGTTTGTAGAAGTATCTCATTATGGCTGTAGTTTGCATTTCCCTGATTAATAATGGAAGTTGCATACCTTGAAAATATATATATTTTTTGCCATTTGGACCATCCTCTTTATATAATTGTCATTTATATATATATATATGTGTTGCAAATATCTTTTCTTATTTTCTCACTTTGTTAATGATGACTTGAGTTGCTGAGTTCTGTTTTTAACACAAATTAGCAACCTTTTTCTTTGTATGAAGTGCTTTTTGTATCTGGCTTGGAAAAATTTTCCTTATTCTGAAATGACTATGTAATTCTTTTATTATATTCTAAAATATTTGTTACATTTAAATGTATTTGGATTTTTTGGGGGGTATTAGGTGAGGTAAAGATTCAATTTTTTTCTTATGACTAAACAGTTAGCTCAATATTACTTATTAAAAATATTTTCCATTCTTTACTGTTGATTGGTGCTATTTTTGTCAATCAAGTGTCTATTTAAAGATGATTTTATTTCAAAAGTCTTATTTATTTCAGTTGGCTCTTTTCTCCTTTTCCCAGTAACATCTTGTTTACATTAATGTTAACTGAATAATAAAATTCTGCATCCTTCAGAACAAGTCTTATTAATGCCTTTTTCCCATCCTCCCCTGATTTCTCATCTTCCTAGTCTTTCTCCATCCTTTCTCCTTCCAGGTTATTCCACATTATTTGCCACATTAAGGAGATTGCCAAACACACAAATATAAACCTAAACTACTCGGATTTTCAATGCTATCACCTTAAATCTATAATATCTTTATAATATTTAATGTGCTAACACGTCAGCATAGCGTGTCTCTTCACTTCCTTCAGTGCTGTTTTATATCTTCTGTGCAGATGTTTGTTTACTTCTCATGTTAGTATGTTCGTAGGTGTTTATTAATGTCACTGTCCATGACATATCTTTTAAAAGTAAATTTTCACACTTTTTGTTGCTAGTCTGTAGATAGGCAATTGATTCTAGTATATTCATCTTGTATCTTGCAATCTTACTAAAATACTTTAAAATTCTAATTTGTAGTTTTGTTTTTTGGGTTGTTCATATGTGCACGAGTATATTATCATTGAAAAATAGCAAATTAATGTCTCTTTCCCACCCTTTCAGCCTTTTATACTCTCTTGTCTTATCGCACTCGCTCCAATCCCCTGTGCTATGCTGATTCCTAAGTTCTTTTTGGTTTCTTATTTGACCCATGAGTCCTTTAGAAGGATGATGTTTAGTTTCTAAGCATATGGGGGCTTTCCTACTAAAGTTTTTTGTTGTTAGTTGATACATTTTATTGATTATAGTTGGATTAATATGTGGTGAAGATAAAATACTTTTTCATTCCTTTGACACTTAATTTTCTTTGGAATCAATTCTATAATCAATTTTTCAAATGTTTCTGTGTGCTTCAAAAGAATTTATATTTGACAGTTGCTTGAAGTGGTGTTCTATATTATGCCAATTAAATAAAATTTATTAGTTGTATACATATCCTTATACATATATATCCTTTTACATATATTTTTATACCTTGCATGTTTGTCTATTTCTTTTACTGATTAACCAAGGATGGAATGTTAAAATCTACTGTTATTGTGGATTTGTCTATTCCTTTTGTAGATCTGTCAATATTTGTGTTGTATATTTGAGCTGCATTATTAGGTACATGCAAATTTAGAAAGCAATATTTTCTTGGCAAATTGAAACTTTTACCACAAGGAAATGCATGCCCCTTTCTCTAGCAGTTTTTTTGTGTGAAAATCTATTTTGTCTTATGCTAATATAGCTACAACAATTTTTATGAACATTTGTGTGGTATAATTTTTTTCATTCTTTTATTTTCAACTTTTTGGGGTATAATTATATTTTGTAGTATCATGTAAATAGCATATAATAATTTTAAACTCAATTTTCTTGAGATTTGCTTTTTAATTGGAGCATTAGTCATATATATATATAATGTAATTACTAGTATATTTGGCTTTAAGTTTATCAGTTTTCTATTTGATTTCTATTTCTTCTGCCTTTTCTGAGAGTTCTTTATTCTCTCCTTTGCACTAGTTGAGTACATGTAAATATGCTACCTTTGTCTTGGTGAATTATCCAGTCTTATATTATTTAAAAAATCACTACTCTAGTGAGTTTACCGTATAGTCATGATTTATGAGTGTCTAGTATAAAATGGTGCTCATACCTTTATTTGAAAAATGTCAAGATTGTGACTCCTTTTACTTACTGACTTCCATGCTAATTCTGCATGGAGTTAAGCAGTCAGTATTCATTAAACTTTCACTGTTATTGCTGTTTTTCCCTTTTTGGGCCTTGAGGTTTCATTTGGGCTTTAATTTTTTCTCCCATAATAATATCCTTTTGTAGTTCCTTCAGTGCCATTGTACTGAGGATAATTAACTCAGCTAGTATTGTCTGAAAGTGTTTTTATTTTGCCTTTGTTTCTCAAAGATACTTAGTGCATAGAATTCTAGATTGGAAGTAATTTCCTTTCCATACTCTACAAGCATTTCATGTTGTTTTCATTTTTATTGTTTCTATTGAGAAACCAACATCCGTTGTTGCTTTTTTGAAGATAAACTGCTTTTTGTCTGCTTTATTATAATTTTTTCTTTATTTTTGATTTTCAGCATTTTTCTAGTTATATTATTTATAATTGCCATTTGCAGTGTTTGTAGGACTTCTTGGCTTGCTGTCTCATCAGTTCTGGGAAATTATAATGCATGATCTCTCTTTAATGATAATAGTACTTTAATAAGGTATATTGTATATTTATATCTTATGCATACTGATATATAAAAGTATTAAGTATACAGGTGGATCAGTTTTCACAAATGTAAAATGGTCATGAAATCATTACCAAAATAAAGATAACAAAATGTTTCCATCACCTAGAAAGTAATAGCATATTCCCCTTTTCAATCTGAGGTAATCACTAATGATTCTATTTAGTACATATAGCTATATAAGTCAGGGATCCATGTAAACAATCAGATTGTATTATTTTCTGCCTGACTTTATTCATTTGACATATTCTGGGACTATATTGTTGAGGATGCTAGTAGTTCTTTGTTGCTGTTAATAAACATGTTACTGTATGCACAAACCACAGTATTAACTGCTATTGATGTTCATTTAGGTTGTTTCAAGTTCGGTTGTTTTGGTTCCCTAAAACGATAAGGCTATAAACATCTTCTGCAAGTATTTTTTTGACAAAAGCATTTGTTTATTTTGGCCTTACCTAGGAGTGGAATTGCTTGTTCATATTATTTACCAGAAAACTGTGGGTTTGACATTTTACATGTCTTCTAACGTGTGTGTTTCAGGCAAGGCATGCCAATCACTAACACTGGCAACTTCCAATGTTTTTGAATTGTAGCTATTCTAGTGAGTAAGTATCTCATTGTGGTTTTAATTTGCATTACCTTGGTGACCCATGTTGTACACTGTTTCATATGCTTATTGGTCATTAGCTATGCTAGTAAGGAGTTTTCAATAAAGTCTTTTGCATGATCATTAATTGTGTTGTCTTTTTTGCTATTGATAAATGTTTGGTCTTCATGTAGTCTAATATGAATCATTTGTCAGATTTACATCCTGCACAAAATTTTCCCCCAGTCTAAGAGTGCTGTTTTATTTTTTACCCTACCTGGCTGGTTTTGTTTTGTGTTTTAAACTTTGTTTTACTGACTACAAATTTCAGAAGAACATTGAATAAAAGTGATAAGAATGGCACCACTGGTTTGTTGCTAATGTTAGGCGATATTTCATCTAAGAATTGTGTTAGCCGTGGGGTTTTAGAGCTATCCTTTATGTTACTTTGCGGAAATTTCATTTTGTTTCTAGTTGACTGAAAACTTTCATCCTGAGTAGTGAAGTTTTAGATAAACTAAAACCACTAAGATGAAAATTATCGTGTTCTTTGTCTGTTTACTCTTACCTTTACTATTTTCTTCCTTTTTCTGTATTGAGTTTCATTTTCTTATCTTTTCTCCCTAATTTTTTGGTGCAAAGGCATAGATTATTTATTTTCAACAAAGAAAACTTTTCTAATTACCCATTTAAAGGTCCCAAATTCCCCTCTAAATTCCACACTAGTTGTAGCTTACAATTTTTGATCTGTTGTGTTTTTATTAATATTCATTTGAAAATATCTAAAATATTTAATATTTTTCATTGCTGTATCTTATTTTGCCTGTGCATTATTCAAGAGAGTGCTGTTTAATTCATAAATATTTGGGTTCTAGTAATCTACTGTAATTCTATTATAATCAATGAATATAGTTTTTCTCATTTAACATTCCAAAGATATTATTCCATTGTCTGAGGATGTCTAAAAAGTTGGACATCCTTTTTATGATTGTGCACCTGAATGTAATACATTTTTTCTCTGCTTCTTAAGATTTCCTCCCTTTATTCTTTTGTTATTTAGTAGTTGCTTGGTGATCTGCTTATAGGGGGTGATCTTTGCATTTATTCTATTTCAGATTTGCTTAGCTTTTTAAGTTTTGGTGTCATGTTTGGTGTCATTGGTTTTAGAAAAAAATTAGATATTGTCCTTTCCAGATATTTATTTTGCCCTTTTCTTTTTCTCCTTATATCCTGGGACTTAAAGTATATTTGTAATTGTCTGAGACATCTCAGATACTCCATTAAAAAAATAAGTGGTTTATTTGCGCTTAAGTTTGGATTTATACTAACTGGGTTGCAGGTTGATTAATCCTTTTTTCTGTTGTGTCCACTATTTTTGCAAAAGACTATCCAATGTTCTACTAATTTTATTCGTATATATTTCTCAGTTCTAGAATTTTCTTTTGGTTCTTTTTTTAGAGTTACTTTCTCTCAAGACTTAGTTTTATGGTTTTGTTATTAGTCCTAGTGCATAACTGTTATTCTTGAAGTTTATAATTTATTGTATATTTTTAAGCAGGGCTTAGAGGAAAATTTATAACATTAGAGATGCAGAGTAGAAATGAAGACAATCTGAAATCAACAATTTAAGTTTCTACTTTAGGAAAATAGAGAAAAAAGAGCAACTTAAACCTAAAGCAAACATAAGAAATATTAAAAGTTAGAGCAGAGCTCAGTGATATTTGAAACAAGCAATAATAGAGAAACCAACTAAACCCCACACTGGTTTTGTTTTTTAATCAATAAAACTGATAAACTCCCAGCAAGGCTGACCCTGAGAAAGAGAAGACACAAGTTACTTATAGCAGATATTAATTATAGGTCATCATTACAGATGCCCTGGACACTAAAAGGGTAATAAAGGATTACTATAGACAACTGTATGCCCACAAATTTGATAGCAGATGAAACAGACCAGTTCCCTCAGAGATGCAAACTGTAAAAATGCACATGGGGAAAAATCAGGTAATCTGAATAGGCCTGTATCTAGTCAGGAAATTACATAAATAATTAACAAGCTTCCAAAAATAGAAAAAACCAGGCCCAGAGAATTTCGTTGATGAATTTGCCAAACCTTGAAGGAATTCTACCAAATCCCTTACCGCTCATTTTAGAAAACAGAAGCAGAAGAAACCTTCCTAGCTCATTCCACGAAGCCCGGAGTCTCTGAGTTGGTGAGGCTCAGCACTCATCTCCCTTTGGCCACAAGGGCCATGAACTGTACCCCCAGCTCTGGTTGTTGGGCTCTCCGTTCAGCTCTTCACCTTGAAGCGCTTGCTTCCTGCTGGTTGTTGAAGACTTGTCATTGGGCTCCGGCTTCAGGGTCACTGGACCCGAGCAACACCCTTCTCTGCGTGGGTGGGGCCACTCT
>PVHY01029412.1:0-14305 GCA_004024945.1 Uropsilus gracilis | reverse complement strand
GAACAGTCAGAAGCAAGTGGAACTGATGATGAGTGATCAGTACGGACCTTTTTTCCTTAGTAGAACTGAATTCCTTCCTCCCCTCTCACCTGCCCAGTGAGTTCATTTGTCACATGGGCCCTGGGTTGTTTCTATATCATCATCATCATCTATAAATTAGCTTTAGGATAGTGCCAGACAACATATGATATCATGGTGTAAAAACACACACACATACAAATATTTGTAACATATTGTGACCAAATGGGCCTCAAAGATTCAAAGATTAAAACAAAAAAAAAAAAGCTTTTGATGGAAAAATATGTGGGTGGATAGTATATTTCTAAGGGTGGGTCTAATTTGGTAATGGTTTGATTGTGCCTGGTTTTATCACCTGTTCAGATGAAGATTTTTGTCTTTTGTAGCACTGATAACCAGGAGAAGCCATTAAAAGCCACTGGTTATTTTATTTTTCATCAGGCAATTTTCAAGGTTTTTATTTGTTTGGTATTGTTTTTGTTTTTTACACTGTGGTACATATAAGCAACTTTAATAGGTGATAAGTGTACAGTAGTTAGATTTCACTTGCATATACATTTTTCCATTTTATGCTCAATGATCTGAAAAAAATGCTTTTTAAATTGTATAAGATTTATGTTTACTGTAAACATTGCTTAATTTTTTTTTGCTCTTGATTTGAAATTTTGTTGAAAACGCTATTGAATATTGCAATCTATATTTAGTGTATTGGATGGCTTCTTTCGTCAACCTGCTCTCTCCTATGTTACCAATGTGTATCGTCTCCTTCTCCCTGAAGTGTACTTAATCTTTGCTTTCTTTGCACAATGTCTTTGGTTGCAAGTCATACGCCTGAGGCAAATAAAATTCCAGTAATTTCCAAGAATGTGGTGTTGGTGCTTTCCTAATAAAGAGACAATTCAGCTCGACAAATGTTGCCTCTTTTTTTTTTGAGTACAAGTGGACTAGCACCCTGGTACCTGAGGGGCTACTCTAAGCTCAATCTTTTTTTTTTTTTTGAGACTAAGCCATTATTTTTGCCTATGGAACCACAGACTCAAGCAATCCCCAGGCCCAGCTATGTTTTTGGAACTAGGTCTCACTACATGTTCCTGGCAGGACTCGAACCACGATCCGTGGCTTCCTAGGCGACTGCTTACAGGTATGCACCACCATGCCCGGCCTTTTAAGCTCAATCTTTGCTAGTGTCTTAAACTCTGTATGAGCCAGAAAACCAACATAGTTATATAAATTTGTTCTAGTAATAAATCCAGATTAAAGCTTTATATTTTGAGATTTCCAAAATGCACATGAAAGACCATGCTAGTGAACATCATTTACCCTTCCACTAAAATGCAATCTTCTGCCCCTCCCTTTATTTAACTAAGGCATTTAACAGCTATCATAACTCTTTGCCTCTAGATACTTCCCAAATCCCTTAAGAATAGGGGTACGTTTTGTTAGCCACAATCCTACATGCCTACCAACAGGAATTAATACTTCCCAATTAGCATGTCCCTGGTTATCATGGGGAAAGGGTGGCCTCTTACGTGTTGTTGGGGAAACTGGACACACCTTACAGCACACGTGAAAATGAAAAGGGACTTGAATAAACCCTAACACTTGAAGTAAAATGTAGGTAGTAAACTGACTGGCCTGGGTGCTGAATTCTTGAAGATGTCTCCCACAGCGAAGAAAACAAGCAAAAAATGTCTTTAAGAAAGCAAAATACTCACTACATGTTTACCAAAGACATACAGATATCTAGTCAACAGGTATATGAAAAGTTGCTCAGCATCACTTCATCAGAAATGTAAATCAAAACCACAATTGATGGAAAAGCTATTAAAGTGATGAGAACAAAGAAAATGGAACCCTTGTGCACTCTTTATGGGAATGCAAACTGGTACAACCAATATGGAAGGGTCTCAAGTTAAAAATAGACCTACCATGTGCTCCAGTAATTCCATGTGTAGGTATATGAAGAAAACAGTCATTGCAGCATTATTCATGAAAGATTATGGAAAGTAAGTGTCCTATGCTCAATGCAGGATAAAGTGTAGGGGGTGTGTGTGCACTCCATACAATACTACCCAGACCAAAAAAATACATTGTTAGCCAACATGGATAGATGTAAAGCAAATGTAAGCCAAACAAAAAGGTATGTATGTATGTATGATGTATGTATGTATGATGGCTCTTAAATCTAAAATCAAAAAACAAGAGGGGTGGAGAAAGGGTTAAAGGATCAAATGGATGAATCCTGAAAATTAGCTTTGTAATATGTGATAAATAGTAACTAGATTTACTGCCAGCATTCCACAATGTATACAGATATTGAATTATGCTTTTTAAAGTGTCAATTATTGCTCAAAAGAAAATCAAAGAAAAAAGTTTGATGGCAGCTAGCGAATCAAAGCTTGGCAAGTTATTTTTTGATGATGACAAGGACCAAAATTGAAGAGCTTATCACAGATGGGTTGGTGAAAATCCATTTCTGCCAGGCATGGTGGCACATGCCTGTTGACGGCAGCCTAGGAAGCCATGACCAGGACCAGGGATCCCGGTCTGAGTCCCTCCAGGGGCAAGTAGCAAGACCTAGTCCCAAAAAAATAGCTGGGTGTGGTGGCGCTCGCCTGTAATCCCAGCTACCTCGGAAGCTGAGGCTGGGGATTGCTGTAGTCTGTGGTACCCCGGGCAATGTGAGTCTGCAGTTCCACAGGCAAAAATAGTGAAACCTAGTCTCAAAAAAAAAAAAAATTGTCTAAGAATTCCAGGATTCTTCCACAGTATGAAGAATGGTCATTGCATCATATTCTTGAATCTTAATTTAACCCACACAATGTAGTCCTGAGAAACTTCTTTGTCCTTCCAAGGGTTCATTTTCATGTCCATATTTCCAGTTAGAGAGCTTTAGAGTGTGTGTTGTATTTTTCTCAGTTTTTCCTAAAATCTGGTGATCGCAAGGGAGTGGAAACTCCTTTGAAAAAAATAAGCTGCATTCTTACCAAGGTGTTTTTTATACTGTGTACTCCCTGGAATTTCTTTGCAGCCTCAGACACACTGCTATCCTAAAGTCATTCAAACCATTACCTTTATGGCTCAGGATTTTTATTGTATGAAGTGTTCTCTAATTAGTCTTTGATGTTATTTCCTCTGCTTATGCTAGAAATGAAAGAAGACAGCAAGTACAACAGTGAAGTGGGGGTGAGAGGGAGTGTGCAAGAGGCGAGTTACTAGTAAGAGGTGGGTTACCCTGTGCATACATATTAGCATATTTTTATCATGGCAACCATCTTACTCAGTAACTCACTTTATTAGTTGGTTTAATTTTTTTTAATGTCAGTTTTATACAGAACAGGGGAAGGAAGCTAAGAATATCAGGTAATATACTGAATCCTTTATTGAAATTATTTTACTTAAGTACAAGACCCTAGTGAAAAAGGTATAGTTCTTGTTGCTCTTTTGCAAATAAGTATACTGTAAATGAAATTGGATAGCTGTGACCAGTGGACCAAAGCTAAATTTGGAAGCTAGAATGTTTTGGTTCCAAAGTCTATATTCCATGCAGGTCCCCTAGCTTCCCAGTGATTGAACCCTGGACCTGATCCTGTTAATCAACCCCAGGCACTCATTTTTTCCCTGAACTTGCTGACTCAAGTGGATTTAGAAACAAGTCTTGCTTCAATTATCTGGGTCTGTGCCTGAGAATGGCGTTCTCCTCTGTGAGCCACTTTTCTTAACTGAGTTCTCTGCTATCTTGACTTCCTTTTCTTGACAAAGCATCCTACCAAAGACTAGGACCTCTTTTACATCCCAGCTGCAGATAGAGCTTTAAAGAGCCACCTGACTTGGATGACACTCCTCTCTGCAGGTGAATCAGATACATGCTAAAGTTGGGAAAATCACTGCTCTAAATATCAGTCTGAATTTCTGTTTCATTGCTGGTGAACAGTCTGAATCCATGTTGATCCCAGTCTTGATATAGATCACTGATGAAAACATCTGCACCCAACACAGAAGTGTCACTGATAAAATCCACATAAATCAGAATAACTGAAGACTTGAAGTATTTCTTTTTCTCTAACTCAGTCTTTCTGTCATACATGTTTCTAGAAAGCAGTCTCCACTGTTCTTGAGGCTTATATTGCTAAGGTATAAAACCTGGGAAAACTGTTGATGATCATCTTAGCAGAAAGATGATCTGTACTCCCCTTATGAATGACTGTGTTTCCTGTGGAGCATTTTAGTCTACCTTGAAGGAATACACAAATCTATTACTCTAAAGTTTTATAAGAGCTCAGTCAAACCAGGTAACATACATCCATATTCCAATGCATTGTCATGTGTAAATATCAAGGTTGCAATTTGTTGAGTGTGGGGAGGGTAATAAATAACAAGCACACGGTTAGACACACAGATATGTTAGAATTGTTGCAGTTTAGACTAGGTGAGCCATCTTCATCGTTGATGTGGTTTGGGACATAAAGCTTAATGGAGAATGGAGTGACATATTCCAAACGACTGCGACTCTTGTGCAAGGTATCCGCTCTATAATTTTCAGTAAGAATTTTTTTAAGGGATTTTTCCAAGCTGAATAAATCAAGGCATCTAAGTCAAGAATATGGGGAAGGCAGTTTCCTGTTTATAAACACTGGGTTTTGTCATGTACAAGAAAGACCTCTTTGTGAACCCATGAGATGTTTTGAAACAAGACTCACTGTGGAATAATAAAACTCAATGGGGATTGACTCAAAAAATCTCTCAAGCCAGGCACGGTGGCTGGTGCCTGTAAGCTTCAGTCTATGAAGCGACTGGGGCTAGGGGTCGCGGTTCAAGTCCCACTCAGGGCAACACAGCAAGACCTAGTCCCAAAAAATAGCTGGGTGTGGTGGCGTGTGCCTGTAATCTCGGCTACCTGGAAAGCTGAAGCTGGGGATTGCTTGAGTCTGTGGTACCACGGGCAACAGAAGCCTGCCATTCCATGGGTAAAAATAGGGAGACCTAGTCTCAAAAAAACAAAACAAAACTCTCAAGTGTATATATGTATTTTTTTATTTTCTTTCTTGTAAAGATTTTAATTGACTTTCCCTTTCTGGACTATAAAATGGACATGTACCCACCACAGCCAGAGAAAATTAATTTAGAATTGACCCGTACCAGGCAACTACTTTTAATAAGCTGATAACAGTGATGTTTAGTGTTTGTTCTTGCTTACATAAACATAGAATCACACACCATTGTTGAGTAACAACTTCCCTGCTATCACCCACCCATTACAGTAACCAGTTCAGAAGCCAAAGATGAATGTGTGACTTCACTTTAAGGGATACCATGAGTTTTATCAAGTTTTGGTATTTTCCTTCAGAAGGAATGTCATGGTTGAATTTTCCTTAAATTTGATTTAAACTACCTTTCTATGTAGGGATTTGATGAGAATTGGGAGTATATCATGATCCAAAAGTTTAGGATTGATGGAAATAGCAAAGTGAGGATTTTTGAGGAGGATCAATAAATCGGGCATAATTGCCAGTTGATGACAAGTTGATTAGTTATCAAGCTCGTTTATAAACAATAGTTATTCACATAGGCAAGACTCTTGGAACACTAAATTTACAGTGGTGAAGATAAAGGCATAATAAAGTCATGCTAATGTTAAGTGGTGAGCTGTGTGGGGAGGTGGGGTGTGAATGATCTGGTTTTTCTTATTTTTTAAGTGTCATACTACTTTCTATAATGTGCCTATTTTCCTGAGTCAACAGAGGCTAAACTCAAAGTTTTTCTTGAAAATAAGAACATTATTCTTTGTGATTGAAATATGACTATAGGGACATTAGGGAAATGTGAAAGAAAAATACAAAGAAAAAATCACTCATGATGTTAGCACTCGGAGAGAAGCGCTTGACAAGATCTCCAGTTTCCAGTCTGACTGGGGAGGAGCTTGAGAGACATCTTCCAAGTCATACAAGAAAAATACTAAACAAAGTGGACATCAGTAACTTCGTGCTGACTAGTATGAAGTGTGCTATTAGTATGAATAGTGCTAACTATTGCCCCAAAACTGAAGAGAAACAGATCTAGGGAACAGTTTTACAAAAACACTTGTTAACTGGTACTAGGTGAGGGAAACCTCACCTGTGATTTATTATTGAAGGTTCAGTGTGAACAAGTTTGAGAATTAAACAAGGGGATTCAGCTTCAGACCACGCCCACTTGCATTAGTTTTATCTCTAGGAGCCCAATTAGGTTCTCACAGTAAAGATAAAGGGAAAATAGAAATAGAAAGGGGAAGCAGTCATTTTTAAACATGCCCAGAGTTTTGTTTTTTCTTAATCAGAAACCAAATGGCCTGGAATATGGAAAATACCTAATTCCAGTAACCTCTAACCTTCATGTCTCTTTGAAAAGGGAGAAATAAAACTGAGAAGCCCTTGTAAAGGGGCACAGGTCCTAACCACTGGAGGACAGGACAAACCCCACCCACACATCAGCAGGCATCTGTGTAACAACAGAAACAATACAACTAAAAGAACTTTACATCTCAGGTGATCATTTTTTAAGTCTCTGGGGAAACCCAAAGACAACAAAAGAAACAATAAGGACATCAAGAGGAAAGGAAGTTTACCCTCTGACACCAAAGTTACAGCAATGAACAAATCTAAGTCCTGGCCAGATAAGCGTAAAACCTCACATGAAGGCCTATTTACTTAGTACATCATTATTTTTTACCTAGTACATTATGTCCTACTTGCAACGAAAAGCACAATAAAAGATTTAGATTAATCACACTTTGAAGAGGAAAAAAAGCATCAAAATGAGATTCAGATATAGCAGAGATGTTGGAACTATCAGATTGTAAATGTAAAGTGATTACAGTGCTCAGAAATAGTAAACAGGCAAGAACAAATGGTAAAGTAAACAAAGAAGAAAACTCAAAGACTAATAGAAATGAATGCCTTTGATAGATGCATTAACAGATAAAGTTGAGCCAAGAACCAGGAACCCTCTCTGCCCATGTGACCCCCACCCCCCAGCTATTGCCAATGATGTTACTAACAAGAGACCACCAGTACAACACTCCCACAGTGGCATCTTCACACACTGAGGCCAAAGTCTTCGATCTGCTCTATAAAGCTGACTTAATACAAACCACAGTCACCGATCTTTATACCAATCGCAATGTGGAATTGGTAAAAAGTCATTTTCACCTCTGTTTATCCCCACACCAGCAAGCAAATAGTACATAGGCCCTATATTAGCAAATGCCACAGATAAAGATAACAGCAGCTCATGGAGGTAGTGCCACAGCACCATGCTCAGTGCAGCCCATATAGAATGAAGAGCCTATCTGGCCGAGTCTGACAGTCCCCAAGGTCCAGGATGTGAGCGGAGATGTCCAAAGCATGTACAGCAGAGACAGTCTATACCAATGTTATCAATTCTAAAAGGTACTGCTATTTATTTGTATTTTACATCATTGTACTCCACAGGGTTCTCCCACCATAAAACCTGCAACTTTTATATCTTTGAAAGAAACATCAACATCTTTCAATCTATGATATCATAATTTTGGTTGGCAGTGGTTTTCCTTTCCGGATAATAAAATAATGCAATTACAATGATCTGATATTTTAGAATTAAAGTATTATGCATTTTTGCTTTCAACATCTATGTAGCAAATATGTGCACTTATGTATTTTAATTTTTCACTTAGTTTCTCTTGGAGAATGTTCACATCAGGGCACTAAGAGTTACCTCATCCTTTCTAATCAATACCAATAGTCTATTATGTTATCAAATAGTTCCATATTTATGGGAAATTGTGTTTCTAGTCCATATTTGTTAATTGCTGTCAAAAATGATGAATATTATGAGAAGGATGAGAGCTAAGTGCCACAGGAATAGAGAAAGAGGATAGAGGGACTTGAAGGTTTTGTGGAGAATGTGAAATCAAGGTCAATACCAGAGGGAGGGGAAGACTTGAGACAACTGTACTTGGAATTTTAATCTGAGTAGACCATGAGAAGTTCTGTCATCATTTTCCATTGGGATGTGTAGATTTCAATCAACTTATCAGATATGTCTGCCTCACATATCCTTTTATTTGCCCAAAACTACTCAGTGATCATGGAAGTTTAATGCCCATCTCACTGTCCTGAAAGGGCATTGAAAATTTAGTCATCACTCATTTCCGCCTTCAGGCTGACAAATGGCACGTGGAAGGATATTTTCAAGAGGAGATATCTGATGATGATGATGATGATGATGGAGGAGGAGAAGGGGGAAGAGGAGGAAAAAGAGAAACTCTCAATGTGTTCCCACAGAGAAGTGAAATTATAAGTACTAAAAAATGGATAGCTGGATAAAAGAAACTAGCAAAATAAGTAAACCGAAATCACAGTTGTCCCAGATTTATGAGATCCCATTCATCCTATTCTCCAACTTCAGTCTGGGGATGCCATAATTTTAATATAGGACTAAAGTACTGGCATTCTAGTTCAGAGTGGAGGTTGACTAATTTCTTAAGTCAGTTCCTTCCCCACTCCAGTACTCCTGGAGTAGTGATAATAATTGCAAAATTGTTTATCATATGCTGTTACAACCTCTTCTGAGAGGGAGGGAGGGAGGGAAAGGAGGGAAGCAAACATATAATCTTATTTAAATCTTTGCAACTTTATGAGATTGGAGCTATTGGTATCAGTATTATCCCTATTTTACACAGGGGAAAACAAGCTTAGAGGTAATCTGCCCAAGGTCACTCAATAAGTAGTGGAGCTAGATTCCCAGCTGCTGCAGTATTAAAGTTCTTGCTCTTAACTAGTGTTCCAACTAAAACACCAACCTGCCTATCAGTGTCTCTTTGTGGTATTGGAGGGCACAAAATCTATTATTCATCTTGGGTGACCCCTCCTCCTCCACCAAGCTGAGTAATACACACTGACTATGTTAACCAGAACCCACATAATGTCAGTGCCAGCCAGCATCTCCCTGGACATAAAGACATTGGGTCTTCATGTATGCTGCCTGATACCTTTTCACTGCACAAAACACATACTATGCAGAGTTCATCCAAAATACTAATCTGATCATGCTTTTCCACAGTTTAGTGCATTTCAAGTTTTCCTAGTGGAGAGAGTGTAGGTCTTTAGTATGGCTTACAAAAAGTCCTATAAAGTTTGTCTTGGTTGAACGGCTTTTGCCTTTCTTATACTCCTAGCCCCAGAAACTACTCTATGGACTAGAACTAAGCAACGGAATGTAATGCATGTGTAATTAAAGTTTTCCTAGTAATTATATTTTAAAATTTGAAATGAAACAAGTGATGTTAATTTTAATGATATTTTCTTTAATTCAGTATTTTCCAAAATGTTATTTCAACATGTGATCAGTATAGAAGTTAGTTTTGAGAAATTACAGCCTTTTTATGATATTGAAAATCAGTATGTACCTTACACATGGAACACATCTCAGCATGCACTAGCCACAAGTTCTCAGTAACCACCATATTGAACAGTACAGCTCTGGACCTATGGTTCTCCGTCACCCTGGAGGGTTACTAAATCACAGATGCCAGTACCATCATCAGAATCATTGATTCATGATATCTGGGGCAGGGCTGAGACTTGGCTCTTTAGACAAGCTCACAGATGCTGCTGACCTTGGTCTATGAACTGCAGTTCCTGAACTGTGATTCTGGGTCAGATATTATAAACTGATTGCCATAATTTGGGTTCAGCTGGTAGACCATTTTATTTGGAGCACATTGTGCGCACATGTGTGTGTGTGTGTGTGTGTGTGTGAGAGAGAGAGAGAGAGAGAGATTACCAACATTCTCATAAAAATCTAGACGTCAAGTTTCTGTTGAAAATATATATAAACTTAATTTAATGGGGTTGTTATTTCTGCCTGGAAATAACCAAGAGAAACCACTAACAGGTGCTCTCTCTTGAAAGGTTAGGAAGACCAAATTTGCTCTTAGAAAACTGAGATCCCTGCTATAGCAGATTTGACACATCTGGACCTCCAGGACTTATCTCAATACTTAGCAGCCTGCTCCCTCTTGCCTCTGGGGCTTCACATAGGCAATTCTCTGTCTGGAACATTCTTACCAACACCAGCACTCCAGCTGGGCTAACTTAACCTTCATGCTTCAGCAGAGAATCCACTTTCTCCAGAAAACCTATTCTTTTCTCCCCATGACCAAGTAAGTACCTCCTCTTTATGCTTTTGTGAAAGTCAGTGCTTCCCCATCAAAGCAACTGAAAGAAAAATCAGGTTTGGGCCAAGATAAAAAGATTTGTCAAGGCAGCATCAGTAGCTCAAAGAATACTGCTGTCAAGTGGCCTGCAATCACCCTGCCTGCTGACAACAGAAATCCCTGCCTGGAAGTACTGGAGTCCTGCTCCTCCCATGGGCATGTCCTTGTGATAAAATCTTCTGCTCAGAATTTCTTGCCTTTAGCACCTGAGATAACAGTTTTAGGGTATGCACACTGCTCTGCCTGGAAATTAACATATGCCCCAGAAACCTAATTCTTTGTTTCTGTAAAATCCTTGTCTCTGGTGTGACCCCTTCTTTTTCTGAGAAAACTCTATCTCAACACTGTATATGGGGTTCCTAAGAAAAAGCAGCTTACTGTGACCCCCTTTCTTACCAGTCTCTTCTCCCTTTGACTATCTAATAAACGCTTTGTCTAACTATCATTGAGATTTTTATTCCAGTAAATGGCTTTCATTCACTAAGGTAAATTCCCACCAGCTTACTTGTCTGACCCATCATTCTAGAGTTTCCTGAGGGAGGAACACCAGATCTTTCCAACACATTTTTATATGTATAGTATCTCATCAAGGATTAGACTACCTGTGACTGGTGCTCAGTAAATATTTGTTAACCAAATATATAAATGACATAAAAATGTTATCGGGTAAAAGAGACTTTCTAACTTAAAACTCAAATCCTCTGCCAGCTTCTCCCAGAAGACTAACACCTTGCATTTTCACTGACTCCTTCCTTTTTTGTTATGTGGAATTCCCTGCTGCATGTCAGAAGCTTTCCTCAGGGCAGGGCTTGGACTTGCTAGCTCTCTCTGCTCTCTCTCTCCTCTCTTTCCGCCCTCCCTCCCTCCCTCCATCCCTCCCTCTCTCCCTCTCTCCCTCCCTCCCTCCCTCTCTCCTTCTCCCTCTTTCTCTCCTTCCTTCCCTCCCTCCCAGACCAGGAAAAGAAAAACTCAAAAACTACAGTTTACATCTTACTAGCTTGCCTCAATTTACTCTTTGTAGCTCCTGTACCATAAAGACATTCAAACTTGTGGGTTCTTTCCACCATCTCCAGCCTTTTCACTAAAATTCCAAGTCAAAACAAGACTCTTGGAGTGCAGACTAAGTTATTACTAAGCAAAGTGAATTCCTATTTACTACAGAAATAAACATACAAGAAAAACTCCTATTACTCTATTTTCCAAAACTTTTTCAACATTGTCCAAAGTCCTTCCCCCAGATTGTCCAAAACCCTCAGTGCTTTATTCCTGTTAACCTCACCACTTGTCCAGTTCGTTAGAGTTCATTTACACGTACTCAAAAATTAGATGTCTTTTTTTGGTGTGCTCCAGCTCCTTCAGGCAGGCAGTTGAGGCTCCAAGCCTTTCCTTAGCATTTGCCTTTAACTTTAACTGGATACACCTATTGGCCTACTTCTCTCTACAAAGCAGGCTACACTGTTTACTAGCATTTACACTGTACCTGCCTACTATTGATATGCAAACATCAGCCACCAGCTTCTCTCTGCTTTCTTTCCCTCTTTCAGACCTAAAAACTTATAAACACAGTTTAAACTCTTATGGGTTCTTTCCACCATCCCCAGCCTTCTCAACCAAAATTAAACCAATGCAAGACTATTAGTGCAGACTAATTTATTTCTAGCAAAGTGATTTCCTAATAACTACAAAAGAAACATATAAGGAAAAATCCAATTACTTTAACGTTGTCCAAAGCCTTTCATCATTGTCCAAAGTCCTTTCCCCAGATTGCCCCAAAATCCTCAGTCTCTCAGTCATGATCATCTCACCAGTGTCAGCCAGTCAGAGTTCCTCTCCACGTGTTTGAAGACATCTTTCTTTAGGCACGCTCCTTTGGCGTGCTCCAGCTCCTCCATGCCATCCTCTTCTTGTCGTCCAGGTAGAAACTTCATGGTACCAGATCCAGCAAAGTTCACTTTCTTTTCAGGCCTGACTTTCACATGGCCTCTTTCAGACACAAGTCAAACTCAGCAAAACAAACTCCAACACAGAGTTCAAATCTACAAACTTCTTAACTGCTGTTAGCACACATGCTGCTAGCCCAGGTCAGCCAAGGGTTGCAGGCCCCCAGTGGCCACATGGCCAAGCTCACATGGTTCACATCTCCATCTTATAAAATGGCCAAAACCAAATCACTCTCCTCCATGAATCACCATATTGCATCCCATTCTTCTCTTTGTTTGCACACCCTTTATGTACCCTGATTTCCCACCTTCCAGGAACTACATCTGGACCATTCCACTTCTTCCTCCCTTCTGCATCTCCCTGAAGGGAAATTCCAACTAAGGTCATTCTCACATTTTAGCATACCTATCCTTGAAATCTACAATCTTAAACAGGAGACAATGGGGTAGGGGGTTAGCACACCCTACCAAAAGCATAATGCTCTCTTCACCTTGACCTCCTCCAGGTAGTAGAAAGAAACTCCATAGTACAGGAAGCAACAAAGTTCATTTTCTTCTCAGACCTAGCTCACAGGGCCTCTCCAGAAACACCCAAGTCAAACTCCAACACAGAGTTCAAATCTCCAACCTCTTTAGCTTTCAATAGGCACATTCCGCTTAGGCTTACTAAAAGCCATGTTACTAGCCTGAGGCTTTGAGGCCCCCCTCGTGGCCTCAGGGCCTGACCTCCATCTTTCCTTTCAAAATGACTGAATCTCTTTCTTTTTCCCAGTTCTCCTTATGTATTCCCTAGTTTCTTTTTCCCCACTCTTCCGGGAACCAGTTTATAAGTCATCTCACATTACAGAGGAAAAACCTGTTTCTCTACTTCCTCCCCCCTGTATTTTTTTGAAAAGAAATTCAAATTAAATTCATTGTTAAGTCTAACATGTCCTTCTGAAATTTGCTATCCTAAAATGGCACCCAGGAGTAGGTGCCTCCTATCAAAAACAGTTAGAGGAGGTTTTTAAAGGAATAATGTGTACCCTATGACTTTCTCCTTAGATTCATCCCTAGTTCTGGAGGCAACAACAACAACAAAAGCAAATTGCATATTGTATTTTATTTATTTTTTTGAGATGAGGTCTCGCTTGTTCCCTGAGGTAGTCCTGATCTTGTGGACTCAAGTGATTCCTAACCTCAACCTACTGAGGCTGGGATTAAGGGCGCACACCACGGAGGCTGGCTGCAGACTGCATATTTTAAATAAATTTATTTTAAAATTGCAGTATACCAATAAATTTAAACTTGATTATTTAAAATACTCTACCACCCTTCTCCCCCCAACCTTCTCAATTTTCTTAGAGAAATCATGAAATTAAGTATAATATTTTATATATTTTTTAATTTTATTTTTTAATTGATGGCACATATATATACATAGATATTTACATAATTGTCTAACCCCAAGGTTCTCCCATCACCTTGTCACCTGGAACCATCCAATATCATTATATATTATGAAGTTATAGATTTCTGCATGTCATCTGCACTGTACCATCATTTTACTAATTTTAAACAAACTGAAAAATTTGTCCTCAGATTAAGAAAGTCAATACTATTTTAGAGATTTTTGCAGTTCAGAACTAAGGGCTTAAAAGAAAGAGATTGATTGATATTCTGTACTCATACCAGCAGTGTGCTGGGCACTTAGGAAATCACAAAGACATGAAAAGCAGAAGTTCTGTTCTTAAGGAGTTAATTATCTCATAAAGACCACACTTAAGGACACAAGTAAATGCAACATAACATAGGTATAGGCAAATACATACGACAGGTAAAGAATGTCTTATGAAAGCCAGGCACGGTGGGTTGTGCCTGTGACAGCCTATGGAGTCACAGCTGGGATGGGGGATCACAGTTTGAGTCCTGCCTGGGGCAACATAGTAAGACCTAGTCCCAAAAAAGTATCTGGGCATGGTGGTGTGCACCTGTAATCCCAACTACCTGGGAAGCTGAGGCTGGGGATTGTTTGAGTCCATGGTACCCCGGACAATGTAAGCCTGTGGTTCCAGGGGCAAAAATAGTGAGACCTAGTCTCAAAAAAAAAAAAAAAAAAAAAAAAAAAAAA
>PVHY01029411.1:0-14304 GCA_004024945.1 Uropsilus gracilis | reverse complement strand
TGCCCAGCACAGGGCATCCCCTCCCCCGCCTCACCCCCACCCGTGCCCAGTATGTGGTGTCCAGTATGGGGTGTCAGCAGAACAGCACCTCCCCGTTCCTGGGGCCTGGGACTCTAGGGAAAAGGGTGTTGCAGGTGGATTGCATTGAGACCACTGAGATGGGGGGAAGCTGGCTCCCGGGCCGGGGTGCTCCAGAGGGCCTCAAGCTGGGGGGTGGCGGGAGCCCAGGCAGGGGCGGGAGGAGGCTATGCTGCAGGCAGGGAAGATGAAGGAAGGGCCTGCGCCCCAGTGCGGCGCCTGAGAAGGGGGAACGGGCGGGAGATGGCGGGGAGCAGCCCGCCTGCGCTGCGTGTAGCCTCCAGGAGTGTCCGACTCTCGGTCTCCGGGCTGTGAGACGACACACTTTAGTTGGTTTAAAGCCACTGCGTTTCCGGCCATCACAGCAGCCCCGGGAAGCCCCCACATGGCGGCATTAGATGCTTGAGGAGCTGAGGCCCCATCAGGCCATCAGCAGCAAGGCTGTCACCTCCTGGGCCAGGCCGAGGTGGTGGCGGTGCAGGGACGTCGCCTTCTGCTGGGACGTGCAAATGGGCCTGGGACATCCGCCTCCACCTTGTCCTCTGAGCCAGTCCCATCTCCCAAACTCTGATCATGACGTCATCAGGGATGGAGGGTGTGACTGGGAGCCCCCAGGGGACGGGACCCAGTGCAGGAGGCAGGGAGACCTCCCCACTCCAGAGGGATGGAGCCCGGGGGCGGAGGCGGAGGGCGGGCGAGGGGTCAGCTCCCAGGCCCTGCTTCTCTCCCCCCAGAGTTCGGGGTCAAGCTGGGCAGTCAGATCTTCATCAAGCACATCACGGACTCGGGCCTGGCGGCCCAGAACCGCGGGCTGCAGGAAGGAGACCTCGTCCTGCAGGTGCGTCCCGCTGCCGGGCTGGGTCAGCGGCGCTGGCCTGGTGTCGTCCACCCTGCGGCATCGCCCATTTCCCGAGGCTGGAGGTGGCTGAGCGGGACACCCCTCCCCCCCGCCCCGCCCTACGGCAGATGTACCGCAGCTGGCGTCAGCTCTGTTTCCAGCATCCATAGATTCGCAGGCGGATGGGCCCAGCTCTGGCTCCCGGGCCCACCTTAGGCGGCTGGAGGCTAACCGTGCAGAGACCAGGCTCTGGGGAGCTGGTCCCTTTCCGGGCTCTTCCCCCCGAGAATCTTAGCATTTGCCCTCCAAACCACTTCCGTCGGTCACTTCCAGTCTCTGGTAACCCTGAAGGAGCATCTGCTGCTGGTGGTTTGCTGCCAGCACCAGGAATTAGACCATCTGGGGCGGGGCGGGCAGGACCGCAACTGACCATCAGGATTACTGAGGACCGGCTGCTCTGGAGGGAAACGTTAGGAGTGGATTCCTGGGGTGAATGGGGGTGACGTCATGCTGTCCAGGAGCTGTGATAAGGGGTGCCCCACCCCCACCCCACTGCAGAGTGTACACTCAGGTGTCCTGAGGTTGTTTCTGTATCTTCAAATATCCACTCCTTCCCCCAGCTAGACATGTCTATTTGGACTACATGCCTGTAGTCCAAGCGCTGGGAGGCAAGAGGCCTGGGATCACTTGAGTCTGAGGGTTTGAGATCACCCCGGGCAACAGAGCGAGACCTGGTCTCGAAAAAGCAGCTGGGCGTGATGGCGGGTGCCTGTAATCCCAGCTACCTGGGAGGCTGAGCCTGGAGATCGCTTGAGTCCACAGGATCGGGACTACTCTGGGCAACATAGCGAGACCTCCTCTCCTCCTGCCCGCTCCCCCTCAGATCAATGGGGTGTCCAGTGAGAATCTGTCCCTAAGTGACACGCGGCGACTGATCGAGAAGTCGGAAGGGAAGCTGACGCTCCTGGTGCTCCGAGACCGCAGGCAGTTCCTGGTGAACATCCCACCAGCGGTCAGCGACAGCGACAGCTCCCTCCTGGAGGGTGAGGGGCCGGGGGCGGGCCTGGTGGCGGTCAAAGGGCAGGGGAGACCCGGCCGTCCAAGCAGGAATCAGCCAGCCTGGCCCTGGGCGAATCAGAGAGGGACAGAAACTTGTCCAAGGCCACACAGCGAGATAGGACTGGAGACCCCTGACCGAGCCTGACCCTGGCCTGTTCCCAGGGGCCCAGGTGTTCGCGTCTGTGAATGGGGAGGGCACAGAATGGGGGTGTCTGGAAGGCGAGACCACAGCTGATGCGCTGTCCCCTTCCCCACAGACATATCAGAGCTCGGCTCGGAACTGTCTCAGGCGCCACCATCTCACGTTCCACCGCCACCCCAGCATGGGCAGGGGAGCTCGGACTGCAGCCGAACCAACTCCCCCACGTACGTAGCCCAGCTGGCCAAACAGCGCAGCAAGGGGGGGCGGCTGAAGAGCTTCCCCTCTCCCCACACAGCCCCCCATGTCCCTCGCGTGTGGTTCTGGGTTCTTGGGAACTAGGAGCAGATCTGGGGTGACTTAAAGCAGGAGGAACCAAGGTTGACAACATATTCTGGAAGACTGTGGAAGGCGTGTGCCCTTTGACCCCGCAAGGCCCTTGCAGGGATTTCCCTGGGGTCAGACTAGCCATCCATTGCACAGGACATGGTCGTTCGTGACGATGACATTCCTAACCAGGGGAATCAGCAGCTGTATCAGTGCCCTGTGGCTGCTGTAACAGCCTGCCACAGATGGGCGATTGGCAGAAACAGGTGTCCATTGTCTCAGAGTTCCGGAGGCCGGAAGTCTCGGATCAGGGAGGGTTCCAGAATCTGTTGGGGCTTCTCTCCAAGCTTCTGTGACTTCCTGCAATATTTGACTGGGAGATGGCCGCCTCCCTGTGTATCTCCTGTGTCCCCCCTCCGCGGGTCTGCCTGCGTCTGTATTGTTGTTTTGTAAATCATCCTGGATCGGGGCCCCCTCTACTCCGTGTTGACCTCGGCTGAACTAATCACTTCAGGTTCACAAATGACCCTATTTCCAAATACTGTCCCACCTGAAATACGAGGGGTTAGGACTTCAACATAGGAATTTTGAGGGGACACAGTTCAACCCCTAATGGGCCACATGTGCAGGGGGGTCCTGGGCTCCACCATGTTGCCTTGTGTAGTGACTGTATAGGTTCGCGTCATTACACTCTATGACACTTGTACAGCAACATCATCTAAGCATCACGTGCTTGTATCGCATTCGTCTCACAGAGCAACCCTGGCTCAGTGAGGATGAGCTGTGCAGCAGGCCTTGAGTCCCAGGAGGTAGGGGGTTCCTGGGGACTAGTGGCAATTAGACAAGGCCCCCCCCCGAAAGCCCCAACTTTTACTCCATTGTTGTCTCTTGAGGGTGCCAGTTAGTAATGACAAATGGATAAGCATGTATGTGCTTATCCCACAGTGAATGCTCACAAAGTGAGCTCTTTATTACAATTATAGTCATGTAGTCTTGCTTGGGAATACTATACAGCCATGAAAAGGTTGTCTTGAGCGTATGCAGTCGTGCGCTGCTTAACAACAAGGAGATGTTCTGAGACATACATTTTTTTTTTTGAGACTAGGTCTTGTTATGTTGACCAGGGTAACCCTGATCCCGTGGACTCAAGCAATCCCCAGCCTCAGCCTCCCAGGTAGCTGGCATTACAGGAGCATGCCACCATACCCACTTATTTTTTGAGACTAGGTCTTGGTTTGTTGCCCAGGGTAGTCTCAAACCCACAGACTCAAGCAATTACTAGCCTCGGCCTCCCAAGTCTGGGATTAAAGGCACATGCCACCACACCCTGCCCTGATTGTATTTTTTAATTACACAATCTAGTTGGTACAACTTACTTCATACCTGGGCTGTATGGAAGCTGTTGTTACCCCTACTAGCTTTATGATCTGTCTGGAATGACTGGAATGTTGTTAAGAGTTACATGATTCTATTTCCCAACACATGCTTATTTAAAAGCATCTGCAAGGCAGTTCATCCGTGCTAACAGTATGTTCCTTTGCTGGTGACGTCATGTGTTTTAACCCTGCATTGACTTAGTCTGCTGAAACACACTACATAGGTGGGGGTGCTGAAACCACAGACATTTATTTCACGTGGTTCTGGAGACTGGAAGTCTGGGTGCCAGCAGGATCAGGCCCTTTCCTACTGTCCCATCTGAAATGCTAGGGGTTAGGACTCACTTCCTGCCTTGCAAAGGGCTGTCCTCTTGCTGTGTCCTTAACACAAGTCAAGCTGTCATTTCTTCCTTTTTTAATAAGGCCACCATGAGCCGGGCGTGGTGGCACACACCTGTAACCCCAGTGCTGAGAGGTTGAGTCCAGGGATCATTTGAATCCATGGGTTGGAGACTATCTCAGGCAACATAGCAAGACCTGGTCTCAAAAAAACAGCTGGGCCGGGCACGGTGGCTCGTGCTTGTAAGCTTCAGCCTATGAAGCGGCCGGGGCTAGGGATCGCAGTTCGAGTCCCGCCTGGGACCCGTAGTGAGACCTAGTTCCACAAAATAGCTGGGCGTGGTGGCGCGCGCCTGTAATCCCAGCTCCCTGGGAAGCTGAGGCTGGGGATTGCTTGAGTCTGTGGTACCCCGGGCAACAAGAGCCTGCGGCTCCACGGGCAAAAATAGCAAGACCTAGTCTCAAAAAAAAAAAAAAACAAAAAAAAAAAAACAAAAAACCAGCTGGGTGTGGTGGCGGGCGCCTGTAATACCAGCTACTTGGGAGGCTGAGGCTGGGGATCACTTGAGTCTGTAGGGTGGGGACTACCCCGGGCAACATAGGGAGACCTAGTCTATAAATAAATGAATGAATGAATGGATGGATGAATGAATGAATGAATGAACAAACAAACAAGGCCACCAGGGGGGTTCACCCTCATGACCTCACCTAAACCTAATCACCTCCAAAAAGAACCCCACCTCCTAACATCATCCCACTGGTAGTTAGGCTTCAACACAGGACTTTTGGGGGAGATGCAACATTTAGTCCACAGCCTCCATTGTGACTTTGCACTAGTAAACATGACCGTTGTCACAGCTCATCCTGTCAGCTCATCCTGAGCTATGGCTTTGACCCGGCTTAGCTATTCCCAGGACCCAGTAGAGGATGCAGAGTCTGAGAGACAGGGACAGTGGACCCCCAGGGACACAGCTACGGGGGGGACGACACCAAGGCATGAAACTGAGTGCAGAAAAATTTACAAATCACCCCTCCACCTCAGCGCAAATCTGTTTCCCACCAGGGAGCAGCCCCAGCACCGGGTAGAAAGCCCAGTGGACTCCAGAACCGTCTCGGAACCGGGTATGCAGAGGCGGGTGAGGGCTGTGACTCTGTTGTTCTGGTCCTGCCAGTGAGGCTGTGCCAGGCAGAGCAGGAAAGGGCCACGGTTAGATGGCCAGCCCGGTGTCAGCATTCCACCGGGGAGGGACACCCCAGGACAGAATTCTGGTGGCTGGACTGAGCCAGAGTCCTTGGGGATGAGCCTGGCTGTTCCTTTTCAGACTCTCCCAGGCCGAGCAGCTACGACATCTACCGGGTACCCAGCGGTCAGAGCATAGAGGACCACGGGTATGTCTCCTGGAGCGGCCCCCCTGGCTGGGGACCCAGCTCGTGGGGCTGCCTCCCTGTCACCGTAATCGTGTCCCTATGCACCACAGTCTGAGCAGGACCGCCATGTGGGGTCATCCGGGGAACTGAGACTGGAGGTGGTGGGGCTCACCCCGCGTGCCCCCCACTCTGCCCACTCCAGCCTGACTCTGCCTCTGCTCCCCCCTCCTTTCGCAGGTACAGCCCCGACTCCCGTGTGGTCCGTTTCTCCAAGGGCACAAACATTGGGCTGAAGCTGGCTGGGGGCAACGATGTGGGCATCTTCGTGTCTGGGGTACAGGCGGGTAGCCCAGCCGATGGGCAAGGCATCCAGGAAGGAGATCAGATTCTGCAGGTGATCAGGAGCCACCAGCACCACTAGGTCACATCCTTAGCGCCGATTTCACAGCCTTGTTGTCCAGATCATGACCTTGTCTGGGTCTCTGTGTCGCTCTCAGCGTCACAACATCCTTGTGTGTGGCCCAGCCGCGCTGACCTTGTCTTGACCCTGCTGTCAGTGCCACCACCTGGTTCACCCACCCTCCTTACTCAGCCCCCACCTCTACCTGCAGCACTTTTCTCTGCGGCCACCCTGGTGTCTGCTCTGGGGCGTTGTCCACGCCCTGCCCGTGTGACCTTTAGGAGGCCAGTCCCGGGCTCACGCTAGTCTCCCTGTCCGTGTCCTGTCTCATCCCTTGTTCCTTCTACATGCATTTCCTCCATGTCCTGTCCCCACTGGGTCTGTCCACTCATGTCCAGGCCATGACTTCGTGGCCTGAGTCAGCCACGAGCTCCACTTTCCACGTCATGACCCTCGTGGCTGTTGGAAACCAGAAGAGTCTGATGTCATTGTCTTCCCACCCCATCGTCCCCGGGTCTCAGACTCGGCGTCCCTGTCACCACCCTGATTACTTCCTACCTGTGTGTTGTCCTCCCCACGAAGCTCCTTGACCTCAAGTATCCCGACATTTCCGCTGCCATCGAGCTCTTGTCACACTCGGTGCTGGGCACCCCGTTACCACGCTGGCACCCTGCGCGCCCACTGGCCTGTGCTCTGGTACCGGTTGCAGCTCCTCTGCCCACGTTTCCAGGTCAAGATCTTCATGGGTCTTGACCCCAGTGTTGCCACAGGGTGACGCCCCCATGGGAAGCCTGTCCCCCCAGTCTCTGCAGCCCTGGACAGCAGTTCTGGAAGCAGCGGGGACTGGGTTTTGCCTAGAGGGGGAGGTGGGATCTGGGGTGCCCCAGGCCTGTTCCCATCCCTGCCCCCCAACCCTCAGGTGAATGACATGCCCTTCGCCAACCTTACCCGGGAGGAGGCCGTGCAGTTCCTGCTGGCACTGCCGCCAGGCGAGGAGGTGGAGCTGGTGACGCAGCGGAAGCAGGACAGTGAGTGGCCAAGCAGGGGTGTGAGGGCGTGTGTCGCCCTTTGAGGCCCCGTGGCGAGGTGGACCCGGGGAGGACCAGGCGGGGCGGCGGCCCCGGGGACTCACGCCACTTGGCCGATCCACAGTCTTCCGGAAAATGGTGCAGTCCCGCGTGGGCGATTCCTTCTACATCCGCACGCACTTCGAGCTGGAGCCCAGCCCCCCGTCCGGCCTGGGCTTCACCCGCGGGGACGTCTTCCACGTGCTGGACACGCTGTACCCCGGCCCTGGGCAGAGCCGCGCGCAAGGAGGCCACTGGCTGGTGGTGCGCATGGGCCGCGACCTCCGCGAGCAGGAGCGCGGCATCATCCCCAACCAGAGCAGGTGGGCGCCCCTCGGGCTCGGGCCTGCTTTCCACGGGACACCCAGGGGCGAGGGCAGTGCCGGGCTCGGCGTCTGCACCGCCTGGACGCTTCAGCCGCGCGCACTCACCGTCTAGTGGCCTGAGGGCCAGAGGTCCTCGAGTCCAGGGGTGACCAGGCCGCCCCTCCGGGGCTCCCGCCGTCTCCCGCCTGTTCCCTCCTCTCTGCCTGTCTCCCTGCCGGAAGTGCAGCCTCTTCCGGCTGGCTGGGCCCTCCTCCTCCTCTGCAGGTGTCGGTGGGCAGGCTGAGGGGCACCCTGCGCGCCCACTGGTCTGTACCCCGGGCGCCGGTTGCAGCTCCTCTGCCCACGTTTCTGGGTCAAGATCTTCATGGGAAGCATGGTGCGGTGGTGCGCGCCTGTAATCCCAGCGCTGGGAGGCTGAAGCTAGGGATCGCTTGAGTCTGCGGGTTGGAGACTGCCCCGGGCAACATAGCTAGACCTGGTCTCTTTAAAAAAAAAAAAAAAAAAATCATCTTCGCTAGGACCCAGTGTTGCCACAGGGTGACACCCCCATGGGAAGCCTGTCCCCCCAATCTCTGCAGCCCTGGAGAGCAGCTCTGGAAGCAGCAGAGGCTGGGTTTGGTTTGGGGCTGGCACCCCCAAACCTGCCTGCTCTAAATAGTCTCTGCTGTCTGCCTCATGAAGACAAACACACTCTTCTGGGTGAGAAAGACTCAAGTGATTCCTAGCCTCAGCCTCCCAAGCCTGGGATTACAGGAGCATGCCATTGCACCTGGCTTTCCATGAAGATCTTGACCCAGATGTTTCCACTGGAAAGAAACGTGAATATAATTGGTGCGCCACAGGGAAGGGAAAGGATGGAGTTCAAGTAGCTTCCAGTTAAAGGCCCAACGTTCCCCATCCCCTAGCGGGTAAACGCCCAAAGCAGGCCAGCTGCGGCCCAGAAGCTGGCCACCAGCCCCAGGCGCCGTCTGCTGGGAACCCACAGGAAGGGGCAGCCAGGCCCAGGGTGGTCCGGAAGTAAAAGAGCAAAGTCCAAATCCCGGTGGCGGCTGGCGCTGGCTGCCTCGCGCAGTCTCTCCCCCACGTCTGTTTCCAGCGTCTCCCTCCATGGCCACGAGCCCCTGGTGCCAGCCCAAGGCCGGGGAGCCAGGGCAGCCTTTTTTTTTCTTTTGAGACTGGGTTTCGCTATTTTTGCCCATGGAACCGCAGGCTCTCGTTGCCCGGGGTACCACGGACTCAAGCCATCCCCAGCCTCAGCTTCCCAGGTAGCTGGGATTACAGGCGTGCGCCACCACGCCCAGCTATTTTTTTGGAACTAGGTCTTGCTACAGGCCCCCGGCGGGACTCGAACCGCGATCCCTGGCCCCAGCTGTGGCTTCCTAGGCTGCCGCCTGCAGGTGGCACCATGCCTGGCCCAGGCAGCTACTTCATGTGTCTCTCATGTCTTCATCTGCTTCCTTCCTTCTCCCGGTCTCTGGCTCCCCCTGCCCGGCTCCAGCCTTCCTCGGGTGGGGCAGGGAGCCCGAACCACCCCTTTCCCTGGAAGCACCCTGTTCCATAAAGACCCCTGCGAATACACTGTGCCCCGGGACTCCAGGGCTCCCCCTCCTTTCAAGGTCCTTAGCCCTCCCAGCAAAGTCCTCCCCCATGCGAGGGATGTCCCTGTGGGCCCCCGGACCAGGACAGGGCCATCTTGGGTGCGGTGGCCCTGTGGACCCGGCTCACTGGCCTCCTCTCCCCAGGGCGGAGCAGCTGGCCAGCCTGGAGGCTGCACAGCGAGCCATGGGGCCCGGGCCCAGCGCCTCGGCGGGCTCCAGCACCAGGGCCGAGTTCTGGCGGCTGCGGGGTCTGCGTCGGGGAGCCAAGAGGACCACGCATCGGAGCCGCGAGGACCTGTCAGCCCTGACCAGGCAGGGCCACTACCCGCCTTATGAGCGTGTGGTGCTGCGAGAAGGTGGGGTCCGGGCCATGGGGTGTTGGGAGGGTTTGGGGGGACCTCAGCTCAGGTGTTAACAATGAGGGGATAAGGCCGGGCATGGTGGCGCATGCCTGTAGGTGGCGGTCTAGGAAGCCACAGCCGGGGCCAGGGATCGCGGTTCCAGTCCCGCTGGGGGCACGTAGCTAGACCTAGTTCCAAAAAAAGAGCTGGGCATGGTGGCACGCGCCTGTAATCCCAGCTACCTGGGAAGCTGAGGCTCGGGATTGCTTGAGTCTGGTACCCCGGGCAACGAGAGCCTGCGGTTCCACAGGCAAAAATAGCGAGACCTGGTCTCAAAAAAAAACCCAAAACAATGTGGTGATACAGTCACGTGTCCCTGACACGGTTCAGTCAGCAGCGCGTGCCATCCAGGTATACTGTCACACGCCGGTGGCCTCGCAGCCAGGGCACCCCAGAAGGTGTTTCTCAGAACACGTCCGCGTCAGTGACTCATGACTGCATCGCCTACACCCACCCTCAAAGCCACAGTCCCACCTCTCTTTCGGCTAGAAATACCCACTTTGGGTTATTTTAGGACCTAGAAGGAGATGGAAAAGGACATGGTTCCTTAAACATGAACTCCTCCTCCCAGCAGAGATTTCTAGAACGTGAGCACCTACACAGTTTGAAGGAGAAATAGTTGCAGAGAATCTCGATTTCCGATGCTGCGTTCAAGCTGTTGTTTCAGCAGATCATGCGTAGACAATTATCGAGGTTCCACTTTCATTGTGCGCTGATTCTTTGGGGCTTGGGGTGCAGCAACCCTGAACAGTCTCCCTTTAGATGCCCCCCCCATCTCTAGTACGAGAAGCCATACATGTTCAGTGGTTGCTGCCTGGGGAGGGGGGTGGATTTAGTAGGTGCTGCTGCTTTTAGGTTCTCACCTTGAGGTAAAGATGGCTCTAAAAATACATGCACATTGTAAACGGGTCTTTAGACCAGAACGTTCCATGGGTGTTCACAGCAGAATCAGTCATGACAGCCAAAGGCTGTCCCTCAGATATCCATGTGGGCTAAATGGATACAGTTAACGTGTATCCCCCGTACGGGGCATCATACAGCAAAAAAGGGGTTGCAGCTCTACACTCGCTGCCCAGGGAGGGACCCAGAACACATGATGCTCAGGGAGAGAAGCCAGACCCACGAGGCCACATGGGTGTGAGCCCACGGGTGAGTCACATCCCGGACGGACACAGCCACAGGGACGGGAAGTGGGTTTCTGGTGCCAGGAGCTGGGGGAGGAGGTATGTGTGACTGCTAATGGGGCTGGCACTTCTGTTTGGGGTGACAGAATGTTCTAGGACTGGATAGAGGTGGTGACTGCACAATATTGCGAATATCCTGAATGTCACTGAACAGGCACTTAACGCACATGATACGAGCTTATTTTTGTATTTTTTAATTTTTTAAATTTTTCTTTTACATGATACCTATTTTTACTTATTTATTAAAAAAAATTTTTTTTGAGACTAGGTCTTGCTATTTTTGCCCGTGGAACTGCAGGCTCTCGTTGCCCGGGGTACCACAGACGCAAGCAATCCCCAGCCTCAGCCTCCCAGGTAGCTGGGATTACAGGCGCACGCCACCACGCCCAGCTATTTTTTTGGAACTAGGTCTTGCTACGGGCCCCAGGCGGGACTCGAACCGCAATTCCTAGCCCCGGCTGCTTCATAGGCTGAAGCTTACAGGCATGAGCCACCGTGCCCAGCCCATGATACCTATTTTTAAAATTACTTTTAATGTCAGGCGTGGTGGCGCATGCCTGTAATCCCAGCTACCTGGGAGACTGAGGTTAGGTATCACCTGAGTCCATGGGTTCAGGACTACTTTGGGCAACGTAGGAGACCTAATCTCTAAAAAAAACATAATAAAATAAAATTACTTTTAAAAAATTAAAAATTTTCATGAAAGAGCCCTGAGAACAAAAAGGCCCTTGCACAGAACCAGCCCCGAGGCTTCCCCACCTGAGAACCAAGGGGAAAAAAACAACATCCTCCAGGCTTCAGGAAGGGCAGGGATTAGGCAGGTGTACACAGCCTCCAGGGAGACGGGATTAAAAACAGGTGCAGAGGCCTTTCAAAAAAACCGGAGAAGGATTTGGGGACAGAAGTCACCCAGGACCGGAGTGAGTCAAGACTATTCAGCTGCTGCTCCAACATCCAGATACAGAAAACTTCAAAGTAAAAGGTCCCAACTGCAGTGTTTACCCCTCACCAAAGGGCCTTTAGAAAGCTGAACGTTTCAAGCCTTTCAGAGGGCTGGGGCTGGGAGAGGAAAGAGGAGGCTGACGGCTCCTCCTCCGGCTAGGGCACCCCTACCTCTCTCTCTTCACTGGTAGAAGAGTGAATGGACTAAGGGAGGTGGGGGGTGGGGCTCAGATGCACAGAGCAAGGGCCAGAGAGTCAGCACGGTGGGCTTGTGGGCCAGGGCCAGAAGGTTTCCTTTTTATATATTTTTAATGACAGTGACCTTGGTTTTTCAGCATGGTACAGATTCCAGGTGTAGCCCTCACAAATCCACACCTGCGTCACCCCCAGAATTCTTGCTGACTCACCACACATCTGTCCCTTTTGCTCACCAAAAGAGCACCAGCCCCGTCCTCTCTCCACCTTCCCTTCTGATAACCGCTGTGTGTGCTCAAGCCTGGACGTTTGTTCTGTTCTAGTTAGTTCACTTGGTCTGTGATTTCTGAGTGAGTCCTTCCCTCAAGCTTCCTTCGCGAAGCGTGATACCTCTAGTTCCAGCTGGCTGTGGCAGGTGGCAGGCTTTCCTCACCGAGGGGGATTCCCCCGTGGGTCTACTCTGTGTCCTTGCCCACTCACGGTGAAACCCCAAGTCCACGGGCACTTAGGTGGTTTCCAGCTCTTGGCTGTCGTGACTGGCCATTGTGGCCACAGGGGGGGGCGGATGTCTCTGCGAAGGGATGCTTTCTTCGCTCTGGATCGCTACCCAGACGTGGGCGAGCTGGACCCTATGGTATTTCTAGTCTTAATATTTTGAGGAATCTCCTGTTTTCCATAATGGCTGCACAGATGGTTTCTTTTGAAGCTACATAATCTGCAAGCAGGCAGCCCGAGAGAGTTAGAGACAAACGGATGTGACTTATCTGGTATAAGCAGATTGTGTGGCTGGGGTGGGGGGGGCATCACTGCTGACCATCAGGTTCTCTGGATTCAGCTGCCAGACGCCCACCTGGCAGTGCCACAGACACACGCGGCTTCTTTGCCGTTCCAGCGACCCGGGTTCCATCCATTTTGTTCTTGTTGCTGTGCCCCACCCCTTGGGTTCCTTCCATTTTTGTCTTTCTGCCTGACTGAGTGGGCCAGGATGGCACCCATGCCCACATGCCTGCCAGGGGAGAAAGGGAGAGGTGGGGGAGGTTCTCGGCTTCTCTGGAAGGATGCAGTCCCAAATCACACACTGTGGTTCAGCTTGCACCCAGTTTCCAAGACTTAGTCACGTGGCCAGCTCTAAGGGGAGGCTGGGAGTTGTGGTCTTCAGCTGGCTGCTTTGGGCCTTGCTAAATATATAACCACCGAGGAAATGGAGACCACCGATGGGGTCTAACAACCATCACTGTTTCTCTGACCTCAGCCAGCTTCAAGCGGCCAGTGGTGATCCTGGGGCCCGTGGCGGACATTGCCATGCATAAGTTGACAGCGGAGATGCCTGACCAATTTGAAATTGCAGGTAAGAAGCCAGGTCAGGCAGCTACCTGCGTTCCTGCCTGATGACGGGCTGGTCGCGGTGCTGTTTGGAGGTGAGGGAATCATCGTGACAGACCTGACCTACGAGCCAGCAGCTGCCCTTCTGACACGCAGGCCAGGTTTCTCAGCCATCCTGGTGCCCCGTGTCTGGACAGAACCTCGGGGTCCTGCTTAGCTTGGTTCATCAACCACTGTGGATCGAGCCAGCATGACCCCCGTTCCCTTCAGAGTCGGTAGTCAGCCAGAGACACAGCACCAGACAGAATACACGAGGTCACCCCAGGAGACCAAACCTGAGCAACTTCGTAGCGAGTTAGAACAGGTCAGCGCTAGGCCAGGCATGGTGGTGCGTGCCTTTAATCCCAGGCTAGGAAGGGAGGCTGAGACTAGGAGTTGCTTGAGTCCGCGGGTTCGAGTCCCGCCCAGGGCAACATAGCGAGACCTAGTCTCAAAAAACAGCTGGGCGTGGCGTGCGCCTGTAATCCTAGCTATCTGGGAGGCTGAGGCTGGGGATCACTTGAGTCTGTGGTACCCCGGGCAACGTGTGTCTGCGGTTCCCTGGGCAACATAGCGAGACCTAGTCTCAAAAAAAAAAAAAAAGGTCGGCATTAAGCTCCTGGGTCAAATCTGACTCACCAGCTGTTTTCATATGGCCCACGAGCTAGGAATGTGTTTGCACGTTTATGTGCTTGAAAAGCAGTTAAAAAAAACATCATTTGAAATAACTTGGAAGCTGCACGTTGAACAGCTATTTGTACACACAAAGCAGTGGGATTCATGCCCATGGATGGGTGAACAGATGCACGTGAGGTGTCCCTCCAGACACTGGAATATTACTCGGCCTGAAAAAGGGAGGACACTCACAGCTACAACATGGGTGGACCTGGGGGGCATGACGCTCAGTGACATCAGCAGACACAGCAGGACACACGCTGTGGGGTCCACTCCCAGGGGAGTCACAGCCACAGAGAGGGGAGGTCGGGGGGTGGGTGTCAGGGCCTGGAGGGGGAGGGGATGTTAGTTGAATGGGACAGGGTTTCAGTCCCGGAAGAGGACTGGAGCTGGAGGGCAGGGGTGTCACAGGACAGTGTGAGCTGCTCAGGCCTGGGCGGTGCACTTTCAGGAAAATAACAAAAGGACTAGTTGTAACCCTACTCTCTTTTTAGTCTCTCAGGGCAGGGAGTCTCTTCCCTCCACCTAGGCTATCCAGGAGGACTTCCTGGTGGGGGAGGAGCTTTGGGTCACAGTCTGAGGAGAAAGGCTGGGCCTTGAGGCAGAGTCAGGGAGCACAAGTATCTGTTG
>PVHY01029410.1:0-14266 GCA_004024945.1 Uropsilus gracilis | reverse complement strand
GGGACTCGAACCGCGATCCCTAGCCCCGGCCGCTTCATAGGCTGAAGCTTACAAGCACAAGCCACCGTGCCCGGCCCTCTTACTGCTTTTAAGACCTCTCTTTATCTTTAATTTTTTGCCATTTTGATTACAATGCGGCTGCTGTCTATCTTTATAGTTTCTTCCTATTGGAATGCTCTTAGAACTAGGTATCTGCTTCCTTCCCCATACTAGGGAAACTATTCGTGATTATTTACACAATTTTTTTCTGGACCTTTCCCTATTCTTTTGGAACTTCCCCTGTTCTCTTCCAGCCTCTGCTTTATAGCCTCAAATGCTTTCCTGTGTAAAAGGGTTTCTCTCCTTCTGTTTCCTCTCCTAGCCACAAAAGCAGGAGTTATGCCATGTTTTTCTTTCTGTTCCTCAGTCCCTAAGATAGTACTTGCTCTGCTGCAATATTCCATTAGTAATGGTTGCTTGATTTTGAAATAAATTCATTTTATAGAAATATGGTCAACCTGATCTTCTGAACATTTTGTAACAGGGGAAGCACTTAAAATGACACCTGAACTTGAAGAGTTGAATTTGTCCTGGAATAATAAAGTGGGGGGAAACTTGCCTGTGATTCTTCAGACGTGCCAAGAAGGGAGTAAGTTACAAAAACTGGAGCTTGTGGATTGTGCGCTCACATCAGAAGATGGACTCTTTGTGGGTATGAATTTGGAAGAGTTCTCTTACCCCAAAATGGAAGACACACATGACTAGATTACTTGGGAGTCAGTGTGGGGGTAAAAGTGACTGTATTTACCCTGAAATGACAAAGTGGTTCCCTATATCTCCAGATCATGTGAAATTGTACTCCCCGTTCTGCCTGCCCCAAATTTCACACCCTGTATTTTTACTGAGTTGCTCTTCTTGTTTGGATCCCTTTCCTTCTAGGTCAGTTATTACCTATGCTGCCAAATCTTGAAGTTCTTGATCTTTCCATTAACAGAAATATTGGTGGCATTCTAAACAGTATTACACAAGGATTAAAAAGTGCCTCAAATCTGAAAGTATTGAAGCTGCATTCATGTGGATTATCGCAAAAGAGTGTCCAAATATTGGGTGAGTTGGCGACAGCTGAAATTTACATATACATAAATGCAAATAAATACATAAAATACATAAATTTTATATTTAATTATGAGCTATTATATTAAGAAATATTACAAAATATAAATACACAGTGGTTATGTTGTAGAACAAGAGATTTTAGGTAATTTAAATTTTCTTTAGGTGTTGTTTATTTTTTAGTTATTAAAATGGGCATGTATTTTTATGATTGGTTTCAAAAAGGTCAGGATATTTTTGTTTATAAATATGTAAAAACTATGCCTCCAAAGCTCTAATTTCTCTTAATTTTCATAATTTTGGCATTATTTTACACTGTAGTGGACACTGGCAATTGTAGTTAAAACATATTTTTTTACATAGTGTCCACATTAAGAAAGGGTAGACATCAAATTGGTTTTATTTTCACTCACAGAACCTGTACTATTCTTCCCCTAGCAGTTTGAATAAGTCTGGAATTCTGTCAAAATGCCAGTGCCCTAGTAGGAGAACTATTTGTTTCAGGATTCAGATCAAATCCCTTACTGTACAGATCCTGGAGTGTATATGTTTGAGGTCTTTGTCAGGGTGGCTGAGGCTAAGGTTAGGAAGTCTACAGTTACTCCTCCATCATGGTTTTTGTCAACCCAGTGTATTTTCTCAGTCTCCCTGTGCACATCTACCCCTCTCCTGCTCCAGTCCTTCTTACCACCAAATCCCACCAAAATGGGATTTGTCTTTCTTCATAGATGCTGCTTTTAGCTACTTGTGTGACCTGAGGAAACTAGACCTTTCTTGCAACAAGGAGCTGGGTGGAGGCTTTGAAGACTCACTGGCTCAGCTGGCCATGTTGGAGCACCTGGAAGTCCTGGATCTTCACCAGTGCTCACTGACTGTGGAGGACGTGGTATCGTTGAGTAAGTGTGGACTACAGGGCCAAGGAAGAAGGCTCAGGGCCTTGGCAAACTTCCAAGTTTGAGAGTTTGGAAAATTTGAGCTATACCCTTAAATTTGCTTTACATGAAGTTACTAAGAAAATCAAATCACAAATTTTCTGTGCATGCTCCAATAGAATACTTGGCATGTATTAAGCACAGTATAAATGTGAATGAATCTAAATCCTCCCCATACACGTTGAAACAATAGATGTGACACTCAAAGGAATAAACAGCAACTATTCTACTGACTCTTGGAAAAAGTAAAAACATATCCCATTTATATCTAATGCTAAATAATAGAATATCCTTTCCTCTGACAATCTTGGATAGCTAAAAAAAAAATGGAATTATAGTTAGCCAACAGCTATTGATTAATCAACTAATTATGTAGGTATCATGCTGGGGACTAGGGAAATTTTGCTGTTAAGGAACTTCCATCTGGTAACAATAAACCAATAAACTCCTAAATACAAAGGACTAGGGAGGGTGGTTGGTAGAGGGAGAAAGTTAGATCTATTGGGACTATTTGTGTCTACCTTGATTTCTTTCTTTCATCTCCCTTCTTTTCTGTCCCTTCTTTTTATGAACATTTCTGCTCCCAGTGTTGCAGGTATTGATGTACACACAGGGGATGAAGCAGTTCCAAAACACAGATCTCACTCTCAGTGAGGGGGACAGAAAGCAGACCATGAATGGAAATGCCATATAGTCTGGGCATGGTGGCGCATGCCTGTAGGTGGCAGCCTAGGAAACCACAGCCAGGGCCAGGGATCACGGTTCGAGTCCCGCTGGGGGCACATAGCAAGACCCCCCCAAAAAAAACAGCTGGGTGTGGTGGCATGCGCCTGTAATCCCAGCTACCTGGGAAGCTGAGGCTGGGGATTGTTTGAGTCTGTGGTACCTGGGGCAACGTGAGCCTGTGGTTCCACAGGCAAAAATTGCGAGACCTAGTCTCAAAAAAAAAAAAAAAAGAAAGAAAGAAAGAAATGCCATATAATGGGAGGCGTGGTGGGGAAAATAAAACAGGGTGAAGTGATAGTGGCTAAGGGTTTGCCTGGCCTAGTTTGCCTTGGACAAGTCAAAGGAGGTGAACCTTGCATTTCCCACAGTGCAAAGAGCTGGAGCAAAGACCTGGAGGTAGAGAAATACTAAAGCAGGGCTTACTCCCAGCACAGCAGGTTTCCTCAGCATCCTCACCAGTGCTTTCATGACATGGATCTGCCCTGATATCAATGCCTTCTGGTACTCCTGTGTTCTGAGGGGAAGAAATAAACAATGCTCTCAGTATTCACCAAGCAGTCAGTCTGTGCCAGTCCAATTACCAAGAACTTTACATAAGCCAAGTCCGTTTTATCATCTGACAATTATTGTGTTTGAGAAAACTGAGGTTTAGAGAAGCTAGGAAACTGGTCCAGTATCCTACAGTTCTTCAGTAGAAGAATCAGGACCAGACCCCCATTCCAGCATCTTGTTTCTGCACATCTAACCTGGAGAGAGGCCTGGGAGTAGAAGAGCACAGGCTGAAGCCAGGAAGAGTGGCTGGCTGAGCGTGGTGTGTGAGGGTGGGCAGAGGCCAGGTGGGGAGAACTGAACTGTCAGTCAAGAAGATTGTGGGCAAAAAAACCACCCAGAGAAGTCTCTGTGAGGTGGTGCTGGCAACATGTCACTTTTCTGATTTTGACAGCCCAGGTTATCCCTTTACTCTCAAATCTTCAAGAACTGGATTTATCCACCAACAAAAAGATGGGCAGCTCTTCTGAAAACCTCCTCAGTAGACTCCGGTTTTTACCTGCTTTGAAGACGCTGCTCATCAGCAACTGTGCTCTGGAAAGTGAGGCTTTCCATGCCTTAGGTAAGAGACATGGTACAGTCGCACATCCAGTGACACCTGAGAGGGGTGATGGCTCTTCCTTTCCCTACTTATGAGCACCATTCCACAGTTCAATCACAGACAAAGCTCTGCAAGACCAATCTGTCTTTTCAGGAACTATACCTTCTTGAAAGTAGCCTTTGGGGTGTTTCTGACACTGGCAAATTCAACATTAAAGTCCAAGGTGTATATGGCGTGCTCTGCTGGTTTACATGCAGTGTAACTTGTAATTTCATTGAGGTGCCAACATTAGTTGAGGTGGTTGTGAGTAACTGCCTCTCTTCCCCCATCAGACTTAGACCCATAGAGTCAAACTAGGGGTCCCCAAAGCCACCTCTAGAATCAGTGATTGGCTGGGGACCTGTCTCAGTACATAGTTGTACTCACATTGAAATTTACTTGAGTGAAAAGATACAAAACCAAGGGAAAGGGGCATGTAGCAAAGTTTTCTAACAAACCTCCAAGGACAAGAAGTGGACAAGACCATCCTCTCCCAAGATAGTCACCCAGAACACACTTGATTCCTTCAGCAAGTTGTAGTGATGTGTGAAATGCTGTCTAAAGGTGGACCCACCTGAACCTTACATTTTAGGGACTTTATAAGGGGTGGTTCACACAGGCACTTTCTAGTAGCACTTACCGAAACTAAACTCACCAAGCAAACCTGTTTCAGCATAAAGCTTTGTATTTGTTTGTTTCTTGGGTTTTTGTGGGGGTTTTTTATGTTTGTTTGTTTGTTTGTTTGTTTGTTTGTTTGTTTGTTTTTGAGACTAGGTCTCGCTATTTTTGCCTGTGGAACCACAGGCTCACATTGCCCGGAGTACCACAGGCTCAAGCAATCCCCAGCCTCAGCTTCCCAGGCAGCTGGGATTACAGGCACGCACCACCATGCCCAGTTATTTTTTGGAACTAGGTCTCGCTACGTTGCCCCCAGTGGGACTTGAACCGCGATCCCTAGACCCAGCTGCCTCATAGGCTGAAACTTACAGGCACAAGCCACCATGCCTGGCTTCCAGGAACTCTATATTTAGGGTACTCTTGCCCTCCTTCTCAACACAAATGCATATTTAGCCCATATGGACTTGGGCCAGCCCTGTTCTGCTTCAGTCCTTTCCCAGATTTGCTCATGTATACATGGAGAATGGTACTAGGATACGTACCTTTCAGGCCTAGAGTTCTTAATCTAAGACTCACGCACCCATCCACGCAGAGGATCAGTCCATAGTTATGTTTTAGAGGCTGTGAATTCCCTAAAATTGATTGCAATTATTTTGTGGGGGGAAGGGTATGGTACATTTTTGTTTCTGGAATCAGATTGTCTGAAATCGAATCCTGGCTCTGGCTCATGTGACCCACAGTACTTCCCAACTCTGCTTCAGTATTCTTGTTAGCTAGATGGAATAAGTTTATACCTCATGGAGCTGCAAGAATGAAATGGGTCGATGCCTGTAAAGTTACAGGAAATGTGCCTGGCACATAGTAAATGCTCAATAAATGTTACTTGTTAATATTATGATATAAAGAGTATATAGATTTTAATTAAAAAGTAAATTGGATTATATAACTGCTACGTTTAAGGAAAGTCAATGGTTGCCTGTGTTCCCTATGGTAAGAATCTAAATTCCTCCATGTGACCTAAAAAGCCCAGGTGACTTAGCACCGCCTCCCCTTGCTCCTGTGCCTCACTTCAGATGGCTTTCCGTGGCTCTTTCACACCTCCTCCCCTTTCCTGCCTTGGTGTTCCTGGTGTCTGTAATGCCCCATTCCCATCTTTCCCGGGGAGTTCTGACTTCAGAACTCAGTGTAAACATCTCCTTTTAGCTATTCCATCTGCATTTTTTCTGTATAGCTTTTGTTAGAACTTATAATGACAGGTATATTTGTGTGTTCTTTTAATGTCTGTATTTCCCCCAGATTATAATCTGTGAGGGTAGGGATTATTTTTATTATTCAGTGCATACCCAATGCACAAATTATTAACATTAAGATTTTTCAGCATACTATTTAAGTAAATAATAAACTTCTCAAAGAAGTTTGTAATACCCAAAATGGTCAGGTACACACACATACATACTTTTCACTGATCAGTGGAAATCACTAATATCAGTGAATATCATTAAAATTCACTTAGGAAATTGCAAAATTTAAATTTGTAGACAACATAAATGTACTTTCTCGTTGGAAATTTTTTCTTAAAAATTTTGCTTTTAGTTTTGGGTCTTGTGTCATCAGAAGTCTTAGCTCTTTCCAATTATAGCTGTATAATGAATTTTAGTCCAGTGAGTACTACACTAAATTACACCATCTAACAAATACATCACCTAAGTTGACTTAAGTGAAACAAGTAAATACATATTTTTCTACATCACCTTTAGAAAAAAAATGCTCCATTTTAAATGTTTTATTAATAGTTGTCTGTACCATACTACAGAAGGATTTTCTTTTTAGATGTTATAAGAAAATATATATACTTGCCCTTTGATAGCAGATTATTCCTTAGTAATGAGGTGCAGGGACCGATTACCTGTAGAGCTAGGCTAGGTAAATAAACAAACCTCCAGAAGGGACAAGGAAAAACAAGGAAGGACTGCCAGAAAAACACTTATCAAAGACCATGTCCAGACATGAAGACCCACCAGAAGGAGCACACCTGGGGTCTAAGGAAGCAAGGACAACATTAGCATAACACAGGACAAGTTCAAGGGCAAAACTGAAACAAAGAAAGACCCTCCTCTCTGTGACCAGCCAATCACAATTAAAGGCTTATGGGCTCCTTAGAATACTCATAGGAAGCTTATAAAATAAGACCTCTGTAAGGAAGCCCTGCTGGTAATCTTTTTGCCCCTCCCTGGAAGCTTTTCAGGGACTCTTGCTTTTCTATCTCCTTTATTTCTGATGTCTCCTTTTTAATTTAATTTTTTAATCTTTTTTCAAATTGTATACATTAGGCATCTTTGTATGGCTGTGGGTCCCCTTAGGAAGGCCCCTCTCCCCAGCCGCCCCCTCCAGTCACTCCTCCTCCTCTCTCGTTACTGTTTGTAGGTCCATGTTTAGCTCTTTAGTCTCTTCCTTTTCTGGAGCAGTGTCCTTTTGACGTCTACCGCCATACCACCCTGAAGGCGGGGGATCTCGTCTGGAGCAGTGTCCTTTTCCTGGGTGAGGACCTGTGTTGCTGGGACATGGTGGGACCGTGCTGCTTAGATTTCCAGTCTTAGCTCTGCAGCCAGGCTGAGCTCGTTTGGAGCCCACCATGGTGGCTCCTCCTTGCTGGCTGTCTCCATTCTGTTCTCATTCTCTTTTTGTGGTTCTGGCTTAGGAAACGGGCTCCTCTCCTTTGTCGGCTGAGGAGCTCCTCACAGGAGCCCGATATCTCTGATGGTCGATCTGGTGGCCTCCTTGGTCTCGGCTTGTAGTTCAGCTCTTGAGCTGCTGCCATATTTCTGTGGTTTCCTCCCTTGTGGATAGGGGGTGCGCCTTGCTCTTGCTGGAGGCTTCCCTGAGCCAGGATTTTGGCTCCCAGCCCGCAGTGAATATGTAGGTGTAATTCGGATAGGTCAGCTCTGTAGTTAGGTTCATGGTCCTGTGTCAGGTTGTTAATGGGTTGAAAGTGGCAAAAGCTGCTAATCAACAAACCACAGGTCCACATCACCCACGCGTAGCAGTTGCCACTCAGGTGCAGTTCAACATCAGGGTTTTATTAACAAGGGAAATTAACCAGGAAAACGAAATGTTTTCAAGCCAGACACAGTAGCCAGTAAGCGACAGCTTATGGAGTCGTGGCTGAGACTGGGGATCACAGTTCGAGATCCCCCTGGGGCAACATAGGGAGACTTAGACCCCCCCCCAAAAAAAATAGCTGGGCGTGGTGGTGCACTCCTGTAATCCCAGTTACCTGGCAAGCTGACGCTGGGGATTGCTTGAGTCCTTGGTACCCCGGACAACATGAGCTTGTGGTTCCACGGGCAAAAATAGCGAGACCCAGTCTCAAAAAAAAAAAAAAAAAAAAAAAGCCACAAGTGGCCAGTTATCTTACTCTAGTCACCCTTCTCACTCCCAAAGTTCCCAAAGATACATGTCCAAGATAGTGACCCTTTGCCCCTCCAAACCTGAGGCAGGCACTCTGCAAAGTCCAGTCTTTCTCCATTGTCTTCTCTCTGCTTCTTCTCTTTCCAGTGTTCTGAGCTGCCCTGCTTCTCCAAGACTCTTCAAATTTCTTCCACAATTGCTGATGCACAAATCAGCTATCCAAACCCCTGGCCATCTCCAGGTACCAGCTCACTATGCCACCTTGCTGGGGTGCCACACTCTCCACACTGGCCACTCTTCTACCAGTCACCATGGCTCCTTGTCACCACCAGCTCACTCTTGGGGGGTTTCCCCTGGCCAGCCCACATGGGCATGTTCTCTCAGTCCTCCATCTTCCTCTCTTTTCTTTCCTTCCTTTGCTCTTTCCTTTTATCTGCCTTTTGGCGCATCTCCCTTCTCGCAGGGTCTTTCTCTCAGACTCCACCCACTGGGGCATTTTAGCGCCCATTCAGTTTTCAACTAGGTCATTAATGGGTTGAGGTGTCAAGGTGGCTCTCTCCATGTTCTTTTTGGGTCCTGCCCAGGAGATGTGAGTATTCAGGGCTTCCTTGCTACCCCTCACCACTTCTGTTTCTTCAGCTGGGTTTTTAGCGGTTTTCTTTTCCCTGTTGAGGACTGCCAGAGTGGGAGTAAACCAGAGGGGTTGGTGGTGATCCCCCACCTGCCATACCTGCCATACTGCCTGCACCCTGGCAGGGTTTCCCCTGCTCTTCCACCTCATGGGGCCTGCAAGCTCACCTCCCCCACCCACCCACCCACCTGGAAATGAGGATCTAACTCCCCTGCCACCCCGGACATGGAGGTATGGAGGAGCCAGGCGCACAAGCGATGGTCACCCCATTTCTTTCCTTAATTTGCCCCTTTCAGCTTCTCGCTGGTTGTTGAGGTGCTTTCTATGACTTTGATAGATAAGAACTAAGTAAGAAAACATGGTTTCATCAAGGAGCTAAACAAAGTGTAATTAGCTACTATCCTTGGGAATAAGTTGTTCTGGTTAATTGGAATGTTAAAGGGAACTGAGAACTAAGCAGCAAAATCCTTTCATTCCCTAACAAATCCTAAACACATGATTTTCCTTGCTTGTCTCTGTAACTGCAGTTCAAGAACACAAATAATCTGGGCATTCCAGAGTCCCGGAGAGACGTAGCCCCACTCTGAATTTCAGCAATGACCGTACTGTAGGTCACTGTGATTTTTAGGTTTTCAGGTCAAGTTCCACACCAGGGACAGACCCCCAGGCTGTGGTGGCCGTGCTGAACCCTGGCTCCTAGGTCACCGCGTGCTGGTGTCTGAACGGCAGCAGGGACTTGCAGACTCAGACAAGCCAGCGAAAAGAGGCAAATTTATTTAGAAGAACAGATATAAGGCAGTTTATTAAAGAGAAAAGAAAAGAAACATAAATAAAGTGGAACCCCCAGGCCTGAGGAACCAGGAAGGGTCAAGGAAGCCCTAGTGGTGTCTTAGGGAATAGATGCCTTCTTCCCTGACTAGTCTTAAGTCCCATCAGTCTCTTTGTGATTAGTTAATGCCACTGTGAGAGGATCTTTTCATTCCCTGGCTTTGCAGGTTTTTCCCTCATTTGACCCTATTAGGGAATGTCCTGTTAGCCCCTCACTTCCCTTAGTCTGGGGTGTCTGGTTACTCCTATTTAATTTGCTGCCATTGTCTGCATATTCTCCTGTCTCTGATAGCTTCCCTGGTCCCCAGCTATTCTGCCCCCAGAGAAGCCTGTCTCCCTAGGGTGCAGTGTGTCCCAGGCAGGACCCACTAGGAGTCTTGACTAGCTGTCCCAATTCCTTGCCCCTTGCTCCTTCCTCAATGTGAGGTAAAGGATTTAATCCAGTTTTACTTTACCAAAGTTTCCAACATTCCTTCCAGATAAAATAGATCATATAAATCGAGGTCATGAATTTTAGGCAGGGGAAAACGATCTCATGCTTTCTTAATCTCATTTATAATAATATATGCCTTCATCTAGGCTCCTCAAATTCAAGGCTCATACTCTCCAAGGAAGTCTAACTGAATGCTATTTTTATCCCTTACAACTTCAGCTGAAGCCTCCATTCACCTCCCTGCTCTGGAAACATTGAACCTTTCTTGGAACAAGTGTGTTGGTGGCAACCTGAAACTGCTTCTAGAAACACTGGAGCTTTCATCGTCCCTTCAAGTACTGAGTCTGAGCAGCTGTTCCCTGGTGACAGAGGACATCGTTCTGCTGGGTTTGTATCTTCTGATTACAAAACAGCCCTGACATCCAGGCCTGGTGTGTGGCCCTGGTGAAGAAGGCAGCAAGCCCTGGGCTTCTCTTATCCCTGGTCTATAGGAGAAATCTGACTAAAGCACATAAGGGCAATTCTAAACCCAGAAGGAAGCACAGTGGAGGATATTTCCTAAAAGAAGATAGAAAGTCTGTGGTGTGGGAGGCTTCCACCAGGCACCTGGGGTCAGACCCTCACTGCTCAGCCATGAGTGTCTTTGCTTCTCAGTGTAGACCAGTCTTGAGTCATCACATCCCTATCACTCTCCAGTCATCTGAAGCAGTGAACACCCTCCAAATAAAAATTGAACCAGAACAGTCCCTGCAGGTAGCTGTATCTGTGTTCTGTGTCAATCTACAGAGATTTTAATTATCTCTTGATATGTGTGCCCTGAAAACCATCTACTATATAAAAAAAAAAAAAAACTCACCATAATTATCAGAGCATTTATGGTTAGAAGTATAACAATGGTAAACATCATCAATGACACTTTTAAAAGAAACAAAAATGATAGTGAGATTTGTAATGTTAAAGTTTGAGAAATAAATAGGCCGTGCAGCAAGGATGACCCTTCCTCTTGAAAATGGACTGGTCAGTAGAGTGACCGTCACAGCTCCACTGACCTACCTCTGCCTCCCACGCCCTCCCATCTTTGTGAGAGGAAAAGAACAAAGCAATGAGGAAAGAATGAAAGACAGACAGACAGAGGGGGAAAAAACAAAATGAGAGTAAAGGGGAAATTAGGTGGCAAAGATTCACAGCCTGCACAGCCCTGATTTGTAGTTTGCAAGTTTTTATAAGTGTGGAAGAAGGATTATCTGACATCAATAGAAAGTGCAAACCCCAGATGAAGATAGAGGAGGTTCTTTGTCCTTGTGTGTGTGGCATGTGTGGGTTTTGTTTTTGCCTGTACTGGGCTTGGCTCAGCTAGTGCAGTTTTTTGTGTTGATTTAGTGTTTCCTGTTGATGAAATTAATATGTAAAGAAATAAGAAGTTAGCATTATGCTCAAGTTGTTCTCTAACATTTCAATCTAGTTGGAACTAATTTGAATCTTCAAAACAGGCTTTATGGCAAAACTGAGTGTAATTAGAAGATGGGGATAAAACATTGTGATTTCAATTTGCATTTCCTTAATGACTAATGATGCTGAGATTATTTTTATGTTATTTGTTGACTGTTTATCTTCTTCAGTGAAATATCTGTTCTAACCTTAGCTTAATTAAAAACATTGAACTATTTTCTTATTGATGATGATTCTATGGATTTTCTAGAGAAAAGAAATGTAATTTGCAAATATATTCTATGTGGGTGTACCTTGTTTTCTCATTCTCTTTTCTAAATTATTTTTATTGAGGTAATGATAGAGGTGCTGTGGTGATTAGGTGTCAAGTTGTTATTAAGTGAGGTCATCACCCCTTTTAATTTAGTTAACTTGACCCCTTACCAAGTAATACTGTTTCAAAAAGTGAAATTTTGTGTACATAGGTGATCAGCCCAGTTTGGTAACTTAGATTTGTGAAGCTATTCCTTTAATTATATACAGTGTTACATTGTTATCAGGTCAGGGAGTGAGTGACCCCTTTTAATTTAGTCAATGGGTTTTTCCTCCCACAGCAAACAGTTGCCCAGAGAGCAAACTTTCATGGTAAAAATAAACTTAAGAGTTTATTTACAAATAGGAAAAATACAAGTATCCCAAACAGAGAAGAACCCATTTCTGTTCCTCAGGGATCTGCATGGGTTTTACCTCAATCTTAGTGCAATTCAGTCAGAAACCACCAGTTTATTGTCTTGTCTTCTTGCCCTTAGTCACTGTAGCCAGAAAGGAGTGAATTCTGCACCCAACACAAGGTTGGACTTGGGTCTCTGTTTCTGTCTTTGTCTCTGTCTCAGTCTCTCTCTCAACCCCCTCAATCCCGGTTGTCAGGGCAGGTCAATACTCTGTGATGATAAACACCTCTTCTCTACCTTCATCCAAGACCCAACCTTTGAAGATTGAAAGGCTGGGAGCCTCAAAAGATTCAACAACTCCCAGGTTCTTTTCTTTCCAAACTGTTAGCTCCTAATACCAGATGCCCAGTGCCAGATCAGCTCTCCTTTCAAAACTAGCCTCATTTCCAAACCCAAAAAGTCCCTCTTTCCTCTCCCCATTTTCCTTTTATCCCTTTTCCTTGATCCCCCCTCCCATCATGAATACTGATGATGGGATTATCAGCCACACTCTGGCTTGGTCAAACTTATGGTTGTTTCCCATCTGGGCCTTGGAACAATAGGCACAGGATTTAAGGTAAAAGAAGGAAGGCTTCAGATCACTCTTAACCTGTGTGTCTTATACAAACATGTAATGGTGATGCCTAAGTTTTACCAACAAATAACACTACTTCATTTCCTACTTTTCATTTTTAAACCAATTATATCTATGTTGGCCAAAAAAAAAATCCTGTTTCTTTTTACCACCACATGTAATAGCATTATATCAAACATGTCATGGCATCAATATCAGTTGCAGTAGTTATCAAAAACAGATAACCATTTACAAACAGGCAAAGACATGTTACATGCAACCCTATACTATTCAGACTCGCAAAGCTTACAAATGCAGCATTAGCAGTAACAGTTTTTAAACAGTCATATATTTAACAATTGGTGCAAATTAATGCCAACATTTATCCAAAGAAAACAAAAGTAAGGTTATTTGACCTTGTGCAAACTTTAGGCCTCCGTATTACTCCTCTGAGCCATTTTCCTGAACAACTGTTTGTCTTCTCTCCTCCTTCCTTGGTAGTTCACTTCTCCTATCCTGGTCATTCTCTGTTTCATGACGTTCCTGTCAGCCACATCCTGGAGCTAGGTTTTCCTCATTTGGACCTTGAAACAGTATCTTTTGCAGGGCAGAACTGTCTGTTTTGATGAATATCTATTTATTGATTTACTAGTTTGATGAATAGACCTTTCTGTGTTGCATCTTAGAACTTTTTGCAATAGCCAAATTCTCAAGGATTATTTCTTTATTTCCTTTTGAAATCCTACATTTGATTTATTGTCCATTTTAAGTTAATTTCTGTAGTAGGTGTGAGGTATGGCTTGAAGTTACATTTTTGCAATGATTGTTTAATTACTTAAGAACCATTAGTTGAAAAAATTATGTTTTTTCAACAAACTGCCTTTATATTTGTGTTCAAAATACTCATTGGTCATATTTGTGATGTCTGTTTATGTTCTCTCTATTCTGTTCCATTGATCTATGTGTTTTTTTCTTTTTCCTTTTTATTAATCATTTTGTTATTTACATATTTATGTAAATATAGTGCATTTGCCATGGTTCTCCCTCCACCTTATCACCCTTGAGCCTTTATCTTGATCTTCTTGTGCTCCTATCTTCTCTGATTTCTCTCTTCTCCTTCCCCTCCCTGACTGCTTGCTCCAGTTCTTTTGTTAGCTTATTTTGACTTTTTCTTTGTTATTCCTATATCCCATCTATAGGTGAGACCATATGGCTTCTGTCTTTTTCTTTCTGACTTCTTTCTGTTAATATGATTCCCTCTAGGTCCATCCATGTTATTACAAATGCTTCTTATTTATTGGTTTTGATTGCAGAATAATGCTCCATTGTATAATATGTTTTTATTTTAAAAGTTAATAATAGAAAATTTGGAAAAGCAGCATCACAAGACCAAAAATCTGGCTCACATGAGGCCAAAAGCCGGCGGTGGGGGTAGAAGTGACTAATATAGTCATTAAGTCAGCTATGGAAATGAAAAATCCTAAGGCTCAACTTCTATAGTGAGTGTCAGATGCTATAGAAAGTATCTGAGGTGCTAGCCAGGTGTGGCTATGGAGACTGAGAATCATTGGTCCTTACACATCAACCTAGTCACACACTGAAAGTAATTAATTTAACAAGCTAACAACTCCACAAAGGAAAGGGGATATGAAGATTAAGTCCTATTAGAGAAATCTCTGATCCTTTTCAAATTCTACGTAGCTATTCAAAATTAACAAATATGAACTACTCCATAGAGATGAGCCTCTCACCCCCCC
>PVHY01029409.1:0-14258 GCA_004024945.1 Uropsilus gracilis | reverse complement strand
AACTTTTACTTATGTAAAAGTACATAACTTTTACTTATGTAAAAGTACATAACTTTTACTTATGTAAAAGTACATAACTTTTACTTATGTAAAAGTACATAACTTTTACTTATGTAAAAGTACATAACTTTTACTTATGTAAAAGTACATACCAGATATTTGGTTAAAAGTTTTACATTATTAGGTAGATTTGTTATTTTTCATGTTGCAGATTTTTCATTTTACATGTTACAGATAAGAAAACAAAGCCTCAAGAGTTTTGTACAGTCAAATATTTTATAGTGAAGTTGAAAATTGAGGTTAACGAGACTGACTTCAGAACTGTAATTTACAACCACTATATTTTGCAAATTCCTTCTAAATTTATAACACCCTATACAAAACTTTTAGCCAGGCACGGTGGCTCATGTCTGTAAGCTTGGGCCTATGAAACGGCAGGGGCTTGGGATCGCGATTCGAGTCCCGCTCAGAGAGACCTAGTCCCAAAAAATGGCTGGGCGTGGTGGCACACATAGTTTCAGTACATAGTTTAAATTCTCTCTAAAGCTCAAGCAAATTATTTTTGTTGTAATTTTCTAGTTTTTAAAAATATTCTCTCAATTAGCATCTTTTAACAATCCCAACTTTCCCCCATAGTGACTCAATTTTCATAGTGCAAAAATATATATGTGCCTAGAACACGTAAAGATCTCTTTGATGGGCAGTGATGAGAGGGTAACAGAGTCAAAAATTTCACAATTAGTGTAACAGATAAAGTAGATTCTTTCAAATGACAGTTCTTTTAATTGAATCGTTCCACCAGAAATAAAAGTTGTATTTGTCGTTTAAAGTCTTTTCACGATTGCTTGGAATGAACTATTTACTTTCAAAATATTCATGAGATTGTTAGAAAACATTATGTTGTTAATACTAGTTCAGTATGTAAGTTTATGTTAACTCTACTTTTCATTTGAAATTTTTGAAGTTATGCTTTAATTAATTATATGACTGACCATAGACCAGTTAGCATATTAAAGTCAACTTTGCCTTAAGAAATTTTGTATTTTGTCCGTGTTGTCATTTAGATCCCACCCCCAGAATAATTTTGGAATTGATTTTTTCCACCATAATGGATCATGTAGTAATCTATGTGTAGCATGTAGAATGTACATAGAGTTAATGTACATAGAAAAGTTATATTTTAAGGTCTTTTTCAGTACATATAGACATCATTATTAGTTATCTGTCTATAAAACATTAACATAAAATTTCTTCTTTGTAATCAATCTTTGTAATTTTTTTAAGTAAGCAAAATAAAGTTTCAGAAAGACTAACGCATTGCTATAATACCTAAATTGAACACATCTCTTAACAAAAGATTGTTAAATATGCTATATTCATTGATTTTTTATTTGTAATCTCCTAGACATGGAGTCTAAAATCTTAAGTAGGAAAGAAATCATCAAGTATTTTGATTAAGTCTCACTAGCTGTATGAAAATATTATCTTTTCATCATCTCAGAAAACTTGCCTATTGTTAGCTACTTCTAGGATAAAAAGTTGCTAATACATGGTACTATCTAACTTTTTTCTCAATTTGATGAGTTGAAATGTTATCACCTCATGCTTTTACTGTTTTTAATTAACAAACAAACAAACTTGATGTCTGTTTTCTCCCTTTAAAATCCCCATCTTTTTTACTCCATTGTTCTGACCCTCTTTGCCGTCAGTTTTAATAAAATGAAAACCTATTTTACAAATGTTCAAATGTATGATTTCAGTAATTTTTAACTTGTATGAGCATCAATTTTTCTATGTATAAACAAAACTAATACTTCAAAGAATTGACCCCTTCAATCTTGCACTTTCCTGTTAAGCCTTTTCTTAAAAGAGCTTTTTCCTCTTTCAGTCTTTCACATTTCATTAAATAGGCGCATCATCTGCCCTATAGTTCAGATCAAAAACCAAAGAATCATTCTTATTTCCTTATTTCCCTCAATACATGAAACTCAATCTATCAAAACATATGCCCAATGTTCACTTTTCTCCTTCTACACTTAGATATATTATCCAAAGTATAATCTTCAGTATTTCTGCTATTAATTACTGTTCCTCAGTGTTCATGTAGTAGGTGGAGAGATTTTTAAAACAAATTCTCTTGGTCCTTAATTCCTGCATGTGTCTACGGCTATACCACCCTGAACGCGCCCGATCTCGTCTTAATTCCTGCATGAGATCAGTTTTTTCATTGCTGAGACTGAAACCCTTTGAGTGACCTACAAGTTTCAATGTTATTTACAGTCCCCATCCCCTTAAGTTTCCTTTATGGTACTATGCTCTTTATTCTTCATCCTGTTCTTTGCCTCAGGTCCTTTGCTCTAATTATTTCCAGTACCTTGTATTATATGTCTTTCTTGGAACCTTCTCATGACTAACTTCTCATCATTTATTTCTGAATTTAGTTATCTTGATTTTGGAGATCTTCCTTCACCACTTTATGTAAAATATACCCTTCCTAACACAACTTGCTCATTTATACAACATACTCTCATTTTCCTTATAGTACCTATTAGTAACTGAAATAATGTTCATTATTTTGCTGCTACTAATTTATTGTCTATTTCAAACTGCATAACTTATCCAATAAAAATAAAGAAGCAAGTACCTTAAAAGCAGAATTTAGTCAGCTCTATTCATATCATATCTGCAATACCTGGACACCTATTAGGTGTTCAATATATAAATGTAGAAATTATTGATAGATGTTAGTAAATTTCTGTAATTTTGTGTGTTTATGTGTGTGTGTATGTGTTTTAAGTGACTGGTAACTGCTATGGAGGATATACAGTTGATCAGATATTAAAAGTTCATCAATAATCTTCTTACAAAAGATGAACTAAATGAAAAAGAGATGCAGCTAACATCCTTAGAGCTAGGATTAAAACATGTACAGATAAAGCAGTGTGGAGATGATGATAACAATTTATTTTCCTACAAGAGCTCCCAGATGAGCTTGGACTGGCTAGCCACCTCAAAGCTGCCCTTAGAAATTTAAGCAGCATGGACTAACTAGTCTTAAGAGTCAGGATCAGTAATTATATAATTAAGGTTGTAAGAAATTAATAAAAATAAATTTTTTTCTTAAAAAAAGTATTTTCCTTAAGTGAAAGATACTGCACTGAGCATGACATTTAATCTGGTTAGCAATGACTTAAACTTTCATGAGCAAAAGTCAAGTTAATTTTGAAACAGTTAATGTTTCAAACTCAAAAATGGTGCTGAGTCTGAGAAGGGGCACCATCCCAACCCCCCACCCCCTGGTGTCATTGTCTCCTGTTTAAGATTGCAGATTTTAAGGAAGATATGCTAAAATGTGAGAATGGCCTTAATTAGAATTTTTTTTTAGAAAGATACAAAGGGGAGGGGGAAGTAAAACAGGCTTTTTTTTTTATAATGTAATAATTTAGGAGCTGTTTCTGGAAGGCAGGAAAACAGAAAGAATATATAAAGAGGTTTTAAACAAAGAGAGAAAGGAAAAATGGGAATTTAGATTTAGATTTAGGTTTGGTTTTGGCCATTTTGTGGGATGAAAATGTGAACCATGTGAGCTTGGCCATGTGGCCAAGGCCTGGGGCCTGCAGCCTTTGACTGGTCTAGGCTAGCAGCATGTGTGCTAAAGGCAGTTAGGATTTGCAGATTTAAACTCCGTGTTGAAGTTTGTTTTGCTGAGTTTGACTTGTGTCTGGAAGAGGCTGTGCAAAAGTTAGACCTGAGAAGAAAGTAAACTTTGCTGGGTCTGTTACCATGAAGTTTCTTCTACTACCTGGAGGACAAGGAGAAGACAGTGTGGAAGACGAGGAACACGCCAAAGGAGCAGTCAAAGGAAGATGTCTTCAAGCATCTGGAGATGAATTCTAACCAGCTGATTTTGGTGAGATGATCAGGACTGAGAGACTGAGGATTTTTAGGCAATTTGGGAAAGGGCTTTGGAAAACGTTGAGAAAGATTTTGGACAATGTTAAAGTAATCTGAGTTTTACTTACATTTTTCTTTTGTAGTAATTAGGAAATCACTTTGTTAGAAATAAATTAGTCTGCATTGAAATAAATTAGAAATTAATTAGAAATTAATTAATAAATTAGAAATAAATTAGTCAATAAATTAATAAATTAGAAGTAAATTAGTCTTGCTTTGACTTAACATTTTGGTTGAGAAGGCTGGGGATGGTGGAAAGAACCCAGGAAGTCTAAAAGGGTAAATTGAGGTAAACTAATCTAAAGTTTAAACTGTGTTTCTAAGTTTTCTTTTTTAGGTCTGAAAGAGGAAAAGAAAGCTGAGAGAAGGTGGTAGCTGATTTTTGCATACCAATGGTGGAGGTGAGCAGTGAAAATGCTAATGAACAGTTTGTAGCCTGCTTCCTATGGAGAGAAGCAGGCATAGGTGTGTCTAGTTCAAGTTAAAGGTAAATGCTAATGTAACTGCTAGTAACCTGCTTCCTAGGGAGAGAAGCAGGCACAGGTGTGTTTTCTAGTTAAAGTCAAAAAGTCTTGTTTTTCTTTTTACCCTGTTTCAAGTCAAACCAATTTTAATGTGGTAGGATGAGTTATTCCTCACATGCTCAAGGATTACATATGCTTTAAACTGAAGGTTAGTCTAACTAAACTTTATTATAAACTTTTCATATTTTGTAGCAATAATTCAAAAAAATAAATAATATTAATGGAAGTTTTTTCACATCTGTTGCTCAAAAGTTGCATCCTGCTTGTTTGAACATTGTGAGTCTCTTATTGGGATAAAAATCACAGAATATGAACTAAAATCCCAAGGAATATATTGTGCCCCAACTCTAGTATTTAATTAGGCATCTAACATCAAATTTCTTCCATTACCCTTTTTTTTTTCCACTCAGCAATAAAATTTCCAGGTGTTATAGAATTAACTAGTTTTCAATAATTAATTTGTTTCCAATATTACTTTAGTAACTGTTGGACTTCAGAGTAACTCATTATAATGTGTGGACCTTGTTTGCCAAGTGCAATACAATAGACTTTGTTTGAATAGAATTCTTCTGTTAATGTCAGTCAATTAACTAAAGTGGTTTTTAAATGCCTGCCTTGTGATTCAAGTTATATCCCAGCATCCCATGGGGACTTCAGGAGTAGACTACTAGGTTGCTACATTAACAATGTTTTAAATCTAATTGAAAAGAGAGGAGTAAATTACAAGAGCATCAGAAAGGAATGCAATATACAATAAAATATCCACAATATGTAATATGAATAAACTACAGGAAAAGTCCTAGCATAATTGATAACAAAGTTCACCAGAGCTCATCTTAATGTTATTATGTTGGAAATTACTTATATTGTGCCAGAAAGTCTATTCTGAGCTATTCTGAATATTTCTTGAATATGTCTTCTGAAGATTCTCTTAAATCATATGTGATTTCAGATGTGATAACACTCAACAAAGCCAACATTTTTTATGAAATATCTGAGGGAAAGTGAAACAGTGAGGAATTTAGAAACAAATGCCTGGTGAATCTGTAGTAAATTTCAATTGTATATGTCTGTATTTTTTATGTAATCCTAATAATTATCTTGCAAAGTGGATTTACTTGTATTCATTTCACAATAAAGAAAGCAGGCTCAAAGAAAGGAAAGGACTCAGTGAGACTTTGTCAGAAACACAATTTAAATTTTCTTTTTCCAAAGCTACTTTCTTTTTCTGTAGCATCATATTTAATTTTAAAAAAATTCTATAATGGCAATCTAATATCTCATCAAGGGATTATGTTGGTGTTTGGTGGAATTTGGTTAGTTTCTATTAATTAGCTTTCCTCATTTCATGATTATCCCCAGTGAGCTAAAGATTATAGATGTGATAGAAGGGATCCTTTTAGCCATGTTGAAATCGGGTTAAAAGAGAGATAAAAAACCTTTTGACTTGAACTTGAAACACATCTGCCTGCTTCTCTCTACAAAGCAGGCTACTAGCATTACATTAGCATTTACCTTTAACTTGAACTAGACACACCTATGCCTGCTTCTCTCCATAGGAAGCAGGCTACAAACTGTTCATTAGCATTTTCACTGCTCACCTCCACCATTGGTATGCAAAAATCAGCTACCACCTTCTCTCAGCTCTCTTCCCCTCTTTCAGACCTAAAAAAGAAAAAATTAGAAACACAGTTTAAACTTTAGATTAGTTTGCCTCAATTTACCTTCTTTTAAACTCCCGTGGGTTCTTTCCACCATCCCCAGCCTTCTCAACCAAAATGTTAAGTCAAAGCAAGACTATCAATGCAGACTAATTTATTTCTAACAAAATTATTTCCTAATTACTACAAAAGAAACATGTAAGTAAAACTCAGATTACTTTAACATTGTTCAAAACCTTTCTCAACATTGTCCAAAGTCCTTTCCCAGATTGCCCCAAAATCCTCAGTCTCTTAATCCTGATCATCTCACAAATGTCAGCCAGTCAGAATTCATCTCTGCGTGTTTGAAGACATCTTCCTTTGGCATGCTCCTTTGGCGTACTCCAGCTCCTCCATTCCATCCTCTTCTTTTCCTCCAGGTAGTAAAAGAAACTTCATGGTAACAGACCCAGCAAAGTTCACTTTCTTTTCAGGCCTGACTTTCGCATGGCCTCTTCAGACACAAGTCAAATGCAGCAAAACACACTCCAACCTGGAGTTCAAATCTCCAAACTTCTTAACTGCCTTTAGCACATATCCTGCTAGCCTAGCTCAGCCCAAGGCTGCAGGCCCCAGGAGGGGTAGCACCCCCCTATCAATGTAATTAGATCCTCACCTGAAAAGACTGTGGTGTCTATATTCACGTTCTAATGTGGGATACAGATACATATTAACAATTTAAATGTGTCACAACAGTGAAATTCAAGAGATGAACCATGTTTTTTGTGACTATTCTCTTTTTCCAAGTTATAACTTAAATTCATTGTTTAAAGGTTAGTGTGTTTAGAAAAATAAAGCTGAATTAAAATAGGATATGCTCCTTTGAACAACTTATTCAAAAATAATATTTATATCTATAACACCAAATATTTTGGTAAAATTATGCAAAAATGTGAGTATCTGTTTCCTGTGCAGAACTAAGATCTGTGGTTACATGGATTTTTCTCAAGGAGTCCCAGTTTTGCACTTTGCTTCATTCACTCAAAATTTAAGAGATTGCATCCTTCTCTTCTTTCCAAATGTCTTCTCTTTAGAGTAGAGATGGAGCTAAATTTTCCTCAGCCTATCCTAACATATGTAATGCAAAGAATACAGAGGAACGCCCAGAATGTGAACAAATATGTACAAGATGCACCTATTGTGAAGCTTTCTTAAGTAACCTAAAGCCACTTGTACTCATTATTAAAACTAAAATTATTTACTTAATTCTATATCTAAGATAATCCTTGCCTTCTATTGAAAGGTAAAGTAGGGAAGATTTGTAGCAGCTTCCCCACCACTGAATTCCAATATACATACAAAATATAATACTTGTGTAGTATTTTAATATGAAGTCATATAAAATTTAGGGTTGTAAAATTACTCCCATGTAGTAGATTTGCCACACATAGCCTGTTCTTCATTTAAATACCAATTAGACAACAGCATGGCAGAAGATAAATGGTTTCGAAGTAAATTGGTTCTATTAATCCTGACTCCCTTGACTGAACAAATTTCAGAATATATTTGAGCCTCAGTCTCCTCAAATGAAAAGAGGAATGTAACTAGTCTATTTCAGGGAATGATTTTTAAGAATTACTTGAGAGGCAAATGAACACAAACATCAAGAGACTACTCATAAATTGCTAGTATCCTACATGTATTAGCCTAATCATACAAAACACATAATGGGTTCAAACAGACTGAGAACATTTGTTTTAAATATTAACTTTTATATAATTTTCGTAATTTCTCCAAGGTATATAAGATATGAACTTAATAGGGGTACAGATAAATTAGCTGTTATTTTGTCTCAGAACCATCCCCTATCATCACACAGGCTAAAGAGGAATGGTTTTTATCTTGTTGTTTTGTTTTGTTGGTGAATTGCTGGCTAAATATTCATGAACCAGTGTGTTCTAATGATGAGTCAAGTTAACTATCAAAAACAGGTTGACCAACTGCTATGTACTAATCACTTTGGTAACTACTGTTGGTGAAGACTACATTATAAGGCAAAAAAGAAGAAATACCTGTACATGAGTCAATTTTCATGGCAAAAGGTTTAACTAGAGAAAAAGAAATTGTGTTGTATTATATAACAAAAAGAATAATATAACACTCTATTCTGTGATATTTATAGCATAAAATGAACAATTACCAAAAAAAGATAACCTGGCCTTCCTTTTCCCTTTGGAAATAATCTTGTACTACAAGTGCAAAACTCATAAGGGAGTTAAGAAATCAAAAAGAAAATTAAGTGATCTAAGGGGGAAATGGTGTTATTTATCATAAGAAGAGAAAATTGTAGAACTTAGAGTTGCAATTTGAATGTGGATTCAAGAAAGAAATTTTCTGAGTATAAAAGTTGTAGAGTTGTAAAATGCACTTGAATTACTTGGGAATAGAATGAGACAAAATCATTGAGGAATGATATCGATTTTGTCTTGCTTACTGAAGGGAAAAGGTAAGTAAGAGAAATTTTCAAGGCCTCTATGTGTTCTGTCTGTGTTTTTGTGAATTTTGTTTTTCTACTTAGTGGTGATAAGAACAACTAAGTTGTGACTGATTTCCCAGAAGATCAAACTTGTAGATCCAACTTTTAAAAGAAGAGCAAAAGACCAAACATCAATTAGCATTGAGGTTTCCTTCTCTTTTTTCTCACTTCACAAACAAGGAAACAGACTTTAGGAGATTATCCTCCACTACTGTTTTCACTCAAGAATATATGGCATACATGTAATTAGAATCAATGGCTCTGGCTAATATTCCTGGCTTTTCATGTTCCATCTATTAGAGTGTCAAAAGTCATATAAAGAGGATAGTATTGTCTTTGCTACTTTCATGCATTTTCCAAACATTTAGATTGTATAAAGAATATTTTACTCCTGTCAAGATAATGATACTGTCACCATGGAAAAGCTTCCTCTTTCTACACAGACATTTCCTTGCCAAAAGCTAATTGCATAGTATAAAAATGCTGCACTTATTTCATGCATTAGTAAAATCAATTCTACTCTCTATAATATTGTTCAGCCATTGTATCTGTTAGCACTCTGGGTGTGAAGCTGAAATCTAAAGCTGTGTCACCAAATACAAAAGCCTTTAAAGCTTGGTAACATGCCTTAATTTTAGAGCTGATTATTTTTTTTTGGTTTTTGAGCTCTCTAGGCATTCCATTTTTCTTCTGTTCCTCTTTGTTCCCCAAAATTTATATGAGGTTGTAGAGTGACATTATATCTCCAGGAAGAATGGCAGAGAAAGGGGAATGAAATATTTTACACAATCTTTTAAGATGTGAATATTTAGTTGTTTTTAATTGAAATACCATTGTATTACATCCTTGCTAGTGTTTTACAAGTGTAGGATTTATCCTATCAGTTGTAATCACTCATAATCGTTCCACCACCATAGTACCTGTAGTCCTCTGACAGAGTCCAGTGTGCTATCCCCTCCATCCAAGTTCACAACCATCTTTCCCCCTTTGTGCCACATAGCTATGGTTCACTTTCAAGGTTTTGTTTTAAAGTTTACCTTTGTCTGACTCTTAGTTTGGTTTTATATAAATGACACCATCTAATTTTATCTTTCTCCTGCTGGCTTATTTTGTTTTCCATAATCTTTTCCAGCTCTATCCAGGTGGGTGCAAAAGGCAGGAATTTATCTGTTTTTGAATGCTGAGTTGTGTTTCTTTTTGTGTGTATGCCAAATATTCTTAATTGACTTGTCAGTTTTGGGAAATTTAAGTCCCATAACTAGGCTATCAAAAATAATGCAGTTATAATTATAAGAGTGGAAGTTTCCTTTCAAATGAGTGATTTTGTGTTCTTTAACTACATAACTAGTAGTAGAATTGCTAAGTCACATATAATAATCCATTTTCAGTCTTTTGAGAAACCCCCATACTGTTTCCATAAGGACTAGATCCGTCTGCATTACACCAGCAGTGTAAGAGGGTTTCCTTTTCTCCACATTCTCTTCGGCCCTTGTTGCTTTGAGTCTTCTTGATATGGTCTATTCTCACTGGTGTGAGATGGGATCTCATTGCAGTTTTGGTTTTTGTTGTTGTTTCTGTTTTTACCTGTCACTCATTGCTTTTTTTTAATCCATTATATTGATTTGTCATATTTGTGCATTAATTGATCCCTCCTTCCCTCTCCATATCTCCCCTCCAGTCACTCCATCTCCCATTTTTCTGCGATTTGTTGGTTGGCTAAGTTGATGTTCAGTTGTTCATTGTTTGGCCCGTTGGTCTCTTCTGATATCTGGTAAATTTTTTTTGCATATATATGTATATTTATATTTATATTACATTCATACATTATTGTGTACCGCAGGGCTTTCACACTTCACTACCCATTTGTTAACCATCCTGATCTTTTGTGCTCTTCACCTTCCCTACCTTCTTCCCCCTCCTCCTCTCTCGATCCATGGTTCAGTCCCATTGGTTGTTTTCATTCTTTCTTATTTGTTTGTTTTGTTTTACCATCATATAAGTGAGACCATCCTGTGCTTCTCTTTTTCTTTTTGACTTATTTCTGCTAATATGTCTTTCTAGTTCCATCCAGGTTGCTGCGAATGACATGTGTTTGTCCTCCTTGGTGGATGTGTAGTATTCCATCATGTATATGTGCCACATATTTTTTTAGCCAATCATCTGTTTTGGAGCATTTGGTTTGTTTCCAGTTCTTAGCAATTGTAAACAGGGCTGCAGTGAACATGCGCGTACATGTGTCCTTTTGAATTAATGTTTTCATGTCCTCTGGGTAGATTCCTAGTAGTGGGATTGCTGGGTCAAATGGTAAGTCCACTTTCAATTGTTTGAGGGTCCTCCACACAGTCTTTCCTAGTGGCTGGACCAGTTTGCACTCCCACCAGCAGTGTAATAGAGTTCCTTTTTCTCCACATCCGTGCCAACATTTGTTGTTCTCTGTTTTATTTATGTGGGCCATTCTTACTGGTGTAAGATGGTATCTCTATGTGGTTTTAATTTGCATTTCCCTCATTATTAGTGATGTGGAGCATTTTTCATATGCCTATTAGCCATTTGTATCTCCTCTTTGGTGAAGTGTCTTTTTAGTTCTTCTCCCCATTTTTTGAGTGGGTTTTTTGCTTTGTTTTTGTTGAACTGTAGGAGCTCTTTGTGAGTCTTTGTTATCAGACCCTTGTCGCTTGTCTGGAGGGCAAAAATTTTCTCCCAGTCTGTTGGATTTCTTTTTGTTTTGTTTATTGTCTCTTTTGCTGAACAGAAACTTTTTAGTTTGATATAGTCCCAGCTGTTTATGTTTTCCTTCTTTTTTTTTTTTGCTGGCCATAGTTGTTTCCCCAAATGGATTTCTGAGGTGAAATTCATGACGGATTTTGCCCAGGTTTTCTTCTATGTATTTTATGGTTGCAGGTCTCACTTCCAGGTCCTTTATCCATTTTGAGTTTATTTTTGTACAGGGTGTGAGGATGTTGTCCTAGTCCATTTTTTTTACAAGTTTTGATCCAGTTTTCCCAGCACCATTTACTGAAGAGGCTATCCTTGTTCCAGGGTATGTTGTTTGCCCCTTTGTCAAAGATTTGTGGTTTTATTTCTGGGTATTCAATTCTGATCTATTGGTCTGTTTGTCTGTTTTTGTACCAGTACCATGCTGTTTTAAGTATTATGGCTTTATACTATATTTTGAAGTCTGGAATAGTAATACCTCCATTCTCTCTTCTGTTTGTCAAAAGGGTTTTGGCTATTTAGGGTCTTTTGTTGTTCCATATGAATTTCAGTAATTTTTGTTGAACAAAAATTACTGCCTGCCCCTCATTGTGACTTTGATTTGCATTTGAGCACTTACTTTTGTGTCACATATTGGCATGTACCAGGAGTGTGAACACCAACAATTGCCAACCTGAAGTAACTGAGAATCAGGATTTGTACTGCATATTGAGCTTTTGAAATTCAGCATGGTAAATGGTTTACATAAGTTACCATGGGTGGGGTATTATCAGATTATACATAAGAGACCACAACAACTGGCTGGATAAATAAACAGGAGAGAATAAAGAAAAATGTGTGTGTACAATATTTTGTCATATTGAATTCCAAGAAAAGACTTTTAAGGAGGAAATTTAGATTGCTATGTTGGAGGTAAAATTTATTGGTCACTAAAAGATCTCTATTTATTCCTGGAGCTCATATTACCTCACCTAATTAAAAATTCTCAAAAAAACTAAGATTGTCTGTCATTGGTAAAATTTAAAACCCTCTGGAGAACTAGAACATTTAAAAGTTTAAACTTTTTGTTTTGAGTATTTTGTCACAAATATCCATCAATCAGTAAATTTTCATTTAACAATGACTGCTTTTAACACTTTGTTAAAAGTGAGAAGAAAAAGTTAAGTGTCACCAGTCATGCACAAAATGTCTAGACTAGTTAAAGAGAGAAGGATGCACCAGATAATTGGGAATAGACATTGATACAATATCCAAACTTGAATATGTCCTGTGAGCAATAATAGCAAAGTATGTTTCAGTAAAAATTCATCTGAGGTCATTTTTCATTTGCACTTAGCTATTTATTTCAATGTACATTTGTACCAATGACCTGATATTCAATTAGGAATGAAAAAAGATGCGGAAATTTCCACTCATGAAAAACATTTCCAATTTTATAATTAGAAAACCCAATAATTAAATATGCTCAGAAAATTGTATTAGATTGCATTGCATTGGGTCAGGTACAGGCTTTCATTTTATACCTAACATCCCTTTTAAGATCATAAGCAAATGAAAAAACAGTAACCCAACAACCTCTACTCACCCAATTAGGGAAAACTACATTACAATAAAGCTTCTGATTTGCCTTGCTAATTTTAATTAATATAGTTTGAGCTACAGGCATTTCTAACAGGAGGTTAGTCTGCAGAGAAAAATACTTCTGTAGCTACAGGCTCTTGGGGAAAGACTCAAACTGGGAAATCTTGACTAGAGATTTGACTGAAGGTTAGAGATGAGAAAGATTTGAGGAAATAAGAGACTGCCCTGTTCTCTATTAAGAATTGCTGAGCAGATTGAATGATAAGATTAAAATGAAATAAATTTTTCAGATCATTGTTTTTGAATGAATACAACACATACTTTCTCCTGCCACATGCCAAGTGGCACCTACTGAGTATGTAGTTGTCTCTGGGTATTAAGTTCCAGAGCTTATTTTAAAAGTAGCTTATTTGAAAACAGGGTCTTTGTGGTTCACAATATCTTGTGCCAGCTTCTGTAGAGAACACTCACTGGTTGTATGATAATCCCACAATCAATATCTACCTATTGACAGAAGGTGAGAAGTCCATCTCCTGCTTGGCGTAATGATTGATTGATGTCCTATGAAAGAATCCTATGACCACTACTAGACAAAACAAGAGGTGCCAAACATGCAAAATAGATCCAGATAATTCCCCCTCTTCTTCCCATGTCAAGTTTTAGTCGAACTTGGCACATTCTGAAACTTGCTGACATTGAATTGTGTATATGTGCAGAAAGGACATTTAAAAACTTAACATCAACTAGTATTTAACTCAAATATTCTTACCAGTTTGTGTAGTATGCCTCATAAAGGAATATGTCTGTTTCAGAAGATACTTAAAAGAACTCATCAACAGTTTACAAAGTGGGGGGTGAAAGAATCTGGACTTAGTTACTTGGATAAAGCCAACTTTTTTACTTTAAACTGTGATAGCTTTGATCCTCATTTAAACCTTTTCTAGTTTAATATCATCATAATTACCAATATTAAAGACTGATGTTAGTATCAACACTATGTATATTTAGATTAACACATTATGCTTTTGCTTTTTTTAAATAATTTATTTATATATATATATATATTTCACATCATTTCAGTCCCTGGGGGTCAACCACTGCCTCCCCTACCCACCCGCTCCAGCTGGTCCCCATTCTCCCCTTGTGCAGTTTCATTTGGTTGACCATATATTAGTGAAACCATTTGGTTTCTGTCCCTTTCTATGTGACTCGTTTCTGCTAGAATGATTTCTTCTAGGTACATCCAGGTTTCCATAAATTCATCAAATTTGTCATTTTTAATTGATGAGTAATACTCCATTGTGTATA
>PVHY01029408.1:0-14306 GCA_004024945.1 Uropsilus gracilis | reverse complement strand
AGCTAGGGGTGCTTGGGAGCAGCGAGCCCATCTTCTTAGGAGGACTGGGCTAGGCTGTGTTGTCAAGGCCAAGGGAAGGTGAAAATTTCTCCCCTGAAAGTCTTATCTCCCTGCTTGTGGTTTTATTGGGCCTTGTTTTGTGTCATTTACCGGTCTTAACACCTGCAGGCTAGACTTTGAAGTTGTCTGCAGGTCTTCTCTGTTCACATTTTCAAAAGTGTAGGCGAGGCCCTATAAGACATTTCAAAGGTCTTGGAAGGCTTGGGCTTAGTGTCCAAGTGGTGGTCAGATTGTGGTCACACTTCAAGTGCCTGCACCCACTGTGGGCCAGGATGCATGGGACGGCAGTGCTGGGGTGTTTCTCCCTGATGCTGCAGATTAGAGGCAGCTCTTCAGCTCCCTCCCAAACCATGGTTATGATTCTTGTAGTCATGTAGGGATCTGCAGCTTGGGTAGTCTGGGAATTGAAATCCTACAAGGATTAGCCCTCCTGGTGCTTCTTTGACCAAGTTCCCCCCTTTCTGCTTTTTCTCCAGAGACAGGCCCTGGAGAAAAGGGAAGGGCCACGTTATTCCTGCAAGCCAGGCACCAGGTGAGTAGGAATTCTCTAACTTTTCCTCTAGTGTCAGAACTGTGGATCTCTTTGCCTCTACTTCTCTGGAAGCCATTTCTCCCCTCAGGGGACCTGTTCCAAGTCCTACTGTGCAGGCTGCTCTCATCAAGGAGAATGCTGGCTTCCCTGTTCTTGCCCTCTCACTGCTCAGTATGCTCTTACTCACATCCTCTCAGTTGTTTCTGTAATGGTTGCTGTGGTCTCTAGGCAAGACTCCATACACAGTGGTAAGGGGACTTCGGTGCCCAGGATGCAAGCCAACTCACCCTTAGACTGTGCATGGTTTAATGGCAGATGAGAAGGCAGGCCCAGGCCTTTGCATTAAATACTGGGTGAGGATAATCAGTCTGTCCTTGACAGGTTGGGGAGGTTAGTGAAGAAGAGCAGACATGGAGATGCTGAGGGTATGAACAGGTGAGGAGCTCTTTTTAGTCTAGCTCCCTGTCAAAAATTATCTTATTTATCAGGGATGAGACAGACTTATCTTGAGTACTTCCTGACTGTGTGACAACAGAAGAGTTTCCTTTTTTATAATTTTTTATGAACTATGAACTGAGGATCAAAATCATGTTAATGATAATGATAGAAATAATAAAAATCATTATTTAATTAGAACCAAATAACAGGAACTGCTCAGCACAATTAATGTATGCAGTTGTGTTGGCCATGTAATAGTACAGCTACCTCATGTGGTGGTTGGAGTTTTTCTGGAAAGTTGCTTAGTCCTTGTTTTGGTTGCAGTGGGGCTAAGGGGACTAATGGTGACTGACTGCATGCAGAGGTAGATTCATCTTTGGCTGTGGTAAGCTGGATGTGAAGAGGGAATCAAGTGCAGGCCTATGAATGCCAGACTATAGTTTCCTAGCATTCAACTGGTAGATTAAGTAGGGTTCCAGCTTGATGATAGACTTTAATATTTAATATTCCAAGAGTGGAAACTCATAAATAGGAATTCTCCTCAAATTAGTAGAGTAATAGAGTTTACACCTCTTTGACATTGCTACATACTACTCAGAGTTGTATCAGAGTGCTCGGTTTAGTCATGGTGTGATAAGAACAGCTTGCAGATCTCCGTGGCTCACAGTGTCAAGGGTATGTTGTGTTTTATATCATTAGTGGGCTGACAGTGACTCCACCCCCTCTGTGCAACATTCAGGCTGATGTATTGGCTCTGGTCTGGGATTTGCTGTCTTATGACAGGTTAAAGGGCAGTGTCAGAACTAGGAGTTGGCTCTTCAAGATTCTGCTTTGATGCGGCACATGTCACTTCTGCTCATTACTTGTTGGTAGAAGTAGGACATGTGACCAAGTCTAATGCCAATGAGGTGTAAGTATAAAAGGGCCATAATAAGGGGCTCAAAAGGAGCTGCAATAACAATCTTGAATAATGTATCACTGTCTGTTTTCTTACCCAGAGATGTTCACTTTCATCCATCCTACACATGAATTCACTCCCCAACAGAATGAATGCAAAAGCCCCTTCCAATCAGTAGTCATGATAAGGTCCCAGGAGATGGAATAGTCTTAAGTAAGGTCTGGATATTCTTTACATCTGGAGACCCATGAACAAAAGACAAATTGCCTGAGTCCATATATCCAAGGAACAATCAGGACAGGATAGCCACAAAGAATTCCTGTATGCAGGAGTGGGAAGCACAGAAGCCTAGCTATATTTGGGAGTGGGGATGTCTTGGCAATGTAGAGTTTCTGCTCCCTGGAACTCCTTCCAGGGACATTCTCTCTGGTGCTTGTATTTGCCCTCTGAAAGTTCCTTTCTTCTGTCGTATTCTTAGTCATAGCTGATGATATTGGAGACTAAGCTGTCTTGAGTGCTGAACAACTTCTTCAATTTCAGTTTGGCTGATGACCCAAGGACTGTTTCAAGGTGTGAACACTGTGTAGAACTCAGAAACATAAAATCTTTTAATGTATTTGCTTCTTTCACCTCCATGTGTCAACAGTTTACCTACATTTCTTTTGGAAACATTCCTTTCTCTTTAGGCTTATTTGTGGAGCATTTGGAATTTCTCCTTGGGAAACCATACTTTAGTCACTCTGAGCAATTTGGTCACACTGAAGTGATTTCTGGGACCCATCGGAAATTATTCAAAGGTTTAAACAAAAGGTTTGACAATCATATTCATGTTTTGTTCCTTGCAATTAGCTGAGTTTAAATCATTCTCAACAGAGCATTATCTATGTTGTCTTTGACAGGTGAGAATATGAATTGGTTAAATCTCCAATCTTGTAAGTGCAAGGATTTCTGGACATTTTCCCTTACCTGCCAGTTTTATTCTGCAAATTAGCAAACTTTGAGGTTTTTTTAAAAATAACATACTTTGTCAAATGAAGCCAAAAACAACAAGCCCAGTCTAATAATGTATTTCCAGAGTCCTCTTATAACATCACAAACTCACACATATTTTTTATCTTTTAAGTGATTGAAGGTAACAATTTTACTGAACAGTAAAATTACCAAATTACATAGGTTGCCATCTTGTCAGTAAGTTTCAGCAATGCCTGGCCTTGTAGCCAATATCATATATTTTAGGCTTATTCTCATCAGAGAGTCCTGCTTTGAGTACTAGATTTTTAGGCTAGCTATGCTATAATAACGATAGCAAACTGTCAGAGACACTAATAACAGTTTATTTTTTGTCTATATTGCCATATATGAAAACCATGGAGAAAAAGAGAAATCTTCCTTCTGGGATTGTTTACTGTTTTCAAAACAGAGAAAATCTCTGAGAGCTTTATTCGTAGGTAGCTCATGTCGCTTCCTTTTATTCCATTGGGAAAGCAGATTATTTGGCTACACTTGGGTCGATGGGGCAGGAAGCTCAATCCTATAGGGAGGACTAGTGAATATATAAGGCATTACTATGGGAACGAGTTTTCCTCATTTGATTACTTTGGGCTGGCTTTTATATTAATGTAAAGTTGTTTGATTTATACCATTAAATGTCTCATTTAGACTCATTAGTGTCTAAATCGGTTATGCTTTTTAAATACTTTGAAGGGATAATAACATGAATTTATATTGTCTTTAGTTTTCCACCTTATAGTTGATAGTACTGTACAATAGAAGTCAAATAGCAGATCTTCTAATACCTTTTACAGAAGGTAAATAGTGTTGGGTGGAGTTCACAGAATAGTTGTACCATATGGTGAACTGGATCTGGGATCTGACACTCAACTTTGTACATTTAGGAATGAAAAACATGGTTAGAATTTGGAGGAAAGGACTCCTCTAATCAAACTCATAAAAGACTTATTGACTCTCCTTGAGGCTACTTGATTACAGTGACTGAGCTGTGAGCTGACAAATGGATATGGGGATAATTATTTGATTCGGTCTTAGTAAAAATTGTCATTAAAGTCATAGGTTACAAGTTAAAAAAATAACTAGAAATGTGAAGGGAATATTTTTCTCTTGTAATTGAGCCTAATTAAATGCAACTAAATTAAGAGTGAAATCACTTAATGACTAAAGAAGTTCCATTTGTATGCCCCACATTAGCAGCACTGTATTTCTGATAGGTTGAGATGGACATAAATACGTGCTGACAGAGCAATAAAGTAGTAAGGATGATACAGTGCTTGGAGGACCTGAAAAGTTTTTTGATACAGTAACACCCAAAACTGGTGTCGGCATATCTTAAGACCACTTAGAATCCCTGTCACACAACTCAAAAATTCTGTTAGGACATCTGTCCATGCTCTGTCCAGGACCATGAGTGTGTTCACTGAGAGTGCAAGAGTGTCTTCTGTGTTTCAGGACATGGTGACATTTAAGGATGTGGCTGTTGAATTCACACAAGGGGAGTGGTGGCAGCTAAGCTCTGCCCAGAAGGATCTGTATAGGGAGGTCATGCTGGAAAACTTCAAGAACCTAGCCTCCCTAGGTAAGTTCAAAGATTGGTCCAATACCAAAGCCTGCCAATCAGACCATCTTTATCTCTGCATTATTTAAAAGTGAGAGGTTTCTGCACCTTTAGGCTGAGATTTGTCCTTAGGTTCTGGAATCAGACATTTACATTTGTTTGGGGACCCAGAGATAAGAGTATTTTGTTCCTCATTTCCAGGAAAAGTTTCACTCTATAGAAATTGGAATGAGAAGTTTCATGAATCTGCTCTTTATATTTCACATTGCATATTTTCTATTTTCTGGTGCCTAAGTCTTAGCCTCTAAGACATTCTTTTTTTTCTGTATCATCAGGGTTTCCAGTGTCCAAACCATATGTGATTTGCCAGTTAGAGGAAGGGGAAGAGCCCTGCGTGTCAGAGGGAGAAATTTCAGGAGGCTCCTACTCAGGTGGGTGGTATGAGTGAGACCTCAGTAACATCACACATAAGCACTCCCAGCAATGGGTGGGAAATTGTCTTGAATCCTTGATCAGTGGGCTCTCCTTTGTGAAGGTGGAATCACCTGCCAGGATCTCTTGTCCATTATTTTGAATACTCATAGTAAATACTCTGGAATCATAATTAGAGAAGTTTATTTTCTTCTGTAGCATTTATTCTTACTTTGGTACCCATTTTTAGCTCACTCCATATCTCTAAGTCACATGTCTTAGAATAGGACCTAAGTCACAAATGGTCAGGTGATTCTATAGCATTAGAATTCAGGGGCTTAGCAGATGATCAACCAGGGAACACTTGAGAAGTTTGTTAAAGTATTACAGACAAGAACAGACCTGTCAGGAAGAGGTGTGAAAAAATTTCATATTGATGTAACCAAATCTCAACAAAGGTGGTTCCAGGAACAAGAACTATGCTAATCAGGCTGACAGGCTCTCTTTGACACTGTTTATTCTTAGAACACTTGAAAGTACCTGGTAGGATACATGGGGATCTTTGATCCAAAACTCTGGACTCAAAGCTCTCCTGACAGCCATGTGTAGCTCACTCATAGCTCACTCATACTGGCGGTAGATGAGAGCATCCATCTCTGAGATGGAATCATAACTTTTGAGTAAAAATCAGAAAGCAGCACTAAAATCCTGAGAACACAGACTGAGTTGATCATAGGGTCTAGAACAGGAGACAGAGAAGGTTGATGCTGATCTTCTCTGTCTTAGCATTTTCTTCGTTATTTTTCTTTCCAGAATTAAAGCAAGGCTCTGAATCTAGACTTAGTCTCATGATTAATAAATATCTTTTTATGGTAATCTACAGATATGACTGTGTTTCAGAATTTCTTGGGGAACTTATAAGGCATTCATATCCCAGGAGCCACATAAGAACTCTTGACTCAGATCTGACCTCTGGGAATACTGGTTAGATATTGCCAGTCATTTCTTCCTTTAGAAGTATTTTTATTATATCAGTATTCTAATATATAATAAAACTTGCTAAAAATTATTACAAATTTATTGACTTTGAGTATTACAGACTATAGGTCAGATGGCTGGCATGGGTTCACACAATTAAAACCAATTCTTCAGAACTGCATTCTTTTCTGGACTATATAGTAAGAAGCTATTTGGTTTTTTATTATATAAGTTTTGTTTATATTTCTTTTTTTCTAGCCTTTTGGGTGTTCCTGTCCCTTCCTCTTCCCAATGTCCCCCCCCCACCTCTGGTGACTCCCATCTATTCTTTCACTGCAAGTTGTTGGTTAATTTTTAGTCCATTAGATTCTTCATTTTCTTTCCTGGAGCAGTGTTCTTTTTCCAGTGTAGACATGCTTTCCTGGGACATAGTGGCCTGTGTTTAGTTTTCTAGGTGTATCTTTGTTGCAGGTAGCCAGTTCACACATGTTTGGATCCTTTCAGTGCCTCCCCCTTCTTAGTGGTCATCTTCTCTGACCCAGTTTCTGTCATATTTTGCTTCTTTGCTTTGTAGTTCTGGTCCCCGACATTGGGAGTGTTTCTCCCAGCCAATGTTCTTGTAAAAAGTTTCTTGATCGGGATAGGTACTGGCAGATGGTTGGTCTGTCTCATCATGGGGCCACTGCCCATCTCTGTGGCAATAGGAGGTTGTCTAGCTCTCACTGAAGGTATCTCTGAACAGGAAATTCAGTTCCCATGTATGGAAACCTTGGTGGTTGTATTTCTGAGACAGTTTGTCTCTATAGTTAGTCTCGCAGCCCTGTGTCCCATAGATCTGAAGTGTTCATTTGTTCTGGGCTTTACTTCTTTCTCCTTACCTCCATCTTCATGTGTATCTGCTGTTGAATTAGTAATTTAGTTGTTCCTGGTGAGGATTGACTGGATTTGGAGAAAACCAAAGGGAGTGATCATTCCTACCCCCAACACTACCCCCTTCTCTCTCCCCCCCTGTTGGTTAATGCACCCAGCAGCCCATCCTCCCCCCAGTCTGGAGGGGGCTGCACAGGAGAGCAGAGCCTCCAGGGACATAGTTGGCCCAGCTTCCCGATGAAAGCAGATGAAAATGGTAGGCTGAGAATCTGTTTCATGATACAGTTCCTGTTAGTGTAACCGTGAGGTCCTCATTATCTTGCCTGCTGCTATGGGATGGGTGATCTTAGCTTCTAGAGATAGCCACATTCCTTGTCTATGACAGCCTTCATCTACCTTCAAGGATAGAACATAGTTGAGTGTTCTTCTGACAGTCAGGAAATGTTCTCTCATATGAAGTATTAATTAGATAGGCCCATCTGAATAATCCAGGACTTACCTCAAGGACTGTGCTGTTAATCACATCGGCAAAGCCTCTTTTGCCTTTCCAAGGTAAAATATTTACAGGTTGTGTATTTCAGATAGGGCTATTTTAGGGAAGAGTTATTCTGCCTATCATAATTATATGTGGTAATATAACCCATATTATATGTATATGTTTATAATACACAGTGATGTATGGTGTGAACTGGATTGCTGAAGGAAGATTTGAGGTGCCATCTACTTACCATTCATCTTTATACTTTTTGATATTATCTTATATTCTGGAATCCAAACAATGTTCTTTGTGCTTGCTTTGGCAGCACATACACCAAACACTTTTCTTTATTAATCTTCAACCACTTGCTTGTCACTTTTCACCTCTCAAACCTCTTCAGGCATATTTCATCCTGAAGAAAAGTAATTCTTTTATATATTATTTTAAATCTTAATTAGTCATTATAAGTCATTATAATGACTTATAATCTTATAATAGTCATTATAAGATTTCTGATATTTTTGATATTATCTTATATTCTGGAATCCAAACAATGTTCTTTGTGCTTGCTTTGGTGGCACATACACCAAACACTTTTCTTTATTAAGCTTCAACCACTTGCTTGTCACTTTTCACCTCTCAAACCTCTTCAGACATATTTCATCCTGAAGAAAAGTAATTCTTTTATATATTATTTTAAATCTTAAATATTTTATAGTCATTATAAGATTTCACTTCCTTTTGGCACATAGAACAACTAATACGAGAATACCTTTCCCACCTCCAGATTGAGAAAGAAGACCTAAAGCTAAAAAAATCAGTGCTAATTCAGGGTATTGCCAGAGAATTATTCCAGATAGCACCAGTGGAAAAAACACATTAGAGATGAACTATGGCATCCAAACTGACAACAGCCTAGGGCTGTAATGATTAGAGATGCATAAAAAACAAAAACCAAAAACCAGGAGAGAGATATCTGAGTGAAGTATCATTTCAAATCTACTGTTGCCATTAAGAGAGATCATGAATGGGGTGAATCTGGGGACAGATTTAACATCAGTCCTTGTTAACCAACTCTTTCTTCCCACAGGAGAAGTATCCCATAAATGTGACAGAGAATTCAAACAGACTTCAAGGAGAAATAACCCTCAGATAATATATCCAGAGAAGAAATCCTATACTTGTAATGTATGTGGGAAGTCCTTCCATTTTCAGTCAGAACTTAAGCTCCATCAGAGAAGTCACAGTGGAGAAAAACCCTATGAATGTAGTGAATGTGGAAGAGCCTTTGGTGATATTTCATCCCTTATTAAACATCAGAGAACTCATACTGGTGAAAAGCCCTATGAATGTAGTGAATGTGGAAAAGCTTTTAGTCAGAGTTCATCACTTATTCTACATTACAGATTGCATACTGGAGAAAAACCTTATAAATGTAATGAATGTGGAAGAGCCTTTGGTCATGCTTCATCCCTTATTAAACACCAGAGAACTCACACTGGAGAAAAACCCTATGAATGCAGGGAATGTGGAAGAGCCTTTGGTCAGATTTCATCCCTTATCAAACATCAGAGAATTCATACTGGAGAAAAGCCTTATGAATGCAGTGAGTGTGGGAGAACCTTTAGCCAGAGTTCATCTCTTGTTCTACATTATAGGTTTCATACTGGAGAGAAACCCTACAAATGTAATGAATGTGGAAGGGCCTTTGGTCACACTTCATCCCTTATTAAACATCAGAGAACTCATACTGGAGAAAAGCCTTATGAATGCAGGGAATGTGGGAGAACCTTCAGCCAGAGCTCATCTCTCATTGTACATTATAGATTTCACACTGGAGAGAAACCCTACAAATGTAATAAATGTGGGAGAGCCTTCAGTCAGAGTTCATCGCTTACTCAACATTATAGGTTTCACACTGGAGAAAAACCCTACAAATGTAATGAATGTGGGAGAGGTTTTGCTCATACAGCATCTCTTATTAAACATCAGAAAAGTCATGCTAGGAAAAATGCTCTATGAATGCAGCAAATGTAGCAAGGCTTTCAGTTGATGTACATATATCACTAAGCCTACAGAGAATATATATCAAACAGAGATTCAATAATTGTAAAGTATGCAGGAAGACAGGGTTGGAGGACACATATTTTTCAACACTATAAAGTATTTACTAAAGAGAGATGCTACTGGTATCAAGAAAAAGGATGAAACTTCTCTTATGCTCCTCTCTGTCATGTACTAGGAATTTTTCCTTGTGAATAACTTTGTGAATGTAATGAATTAAAAAAAATTTTAGTCAGAGGACATACATAATCCATATCAAACAACTACTACGATGGAGAAGTTTTATCAGTGTGACGAGTACAACAGCCTTTAGCCATATGATGTTCCCCCCAAAAAAATCATACTGCAGAGACTCTCTGATAGTTTGGACAAGATTTTAGCAACACTTCTTCCTTTACTTAGCATCAAAAGCAAATACTAAAGAGAAACCCTTTAAAAACAATAAATAGGGGAAGTCATAACTACACATTATTAGACTTTAGAGAATTAATTCATCAGAAAATTTGTTAATATGGTGAATAATGAGAGTCCTCAACCAAACCTCCTTCCTTTATAAACATCAGCAAACTCATTTTACAAGTTGGAAATCCTGGCAATATAATGCATGTGGGAAAGTCTTCTTGGATGGTCCATTCATTTGCATATCAGAGAATTTGTAACTCAGTGACTCTTGAAATTTAATGAAACTGGAAACTCACCTGTATAATTTGTATCTCAACATACAACAAAGTTTTACCTTATTGAGAACTTCTGAGAGGTTAGTGAATGTGAGGAAAGTTTCACTCTTGAGAGTTATGAATCTAGGGCAGAAAGGAAAGTAAAAAACAACCTAGTTGGGTCATTTTCTATCATACAGTTGTATTTTTAAAACTACTTCCCCTCCCTATTCTGTTATTGATGAAGTCAGGGTGTGGGTGAAAATAATGAGGTTGAGAATGATGGAGAAACAGTGATTTAGTTCAAACTTATTTTGAAACTAAAGAAACTGGTCTTCAGAGGGTGTCCTTGCCTGCTGACCTAGCTGAGTTGGGCCTCTTTCCTCTTGGCTCACAGCTACAGTTGGGGATTATGAAACTGAAGGCCTTCTCTGTGTGAAAACCCCCCTGAACTTATTTCTGTGTAACTGTCTAACTTTTCCCTAAGAAGCAATAATGATATTTTTTAATTTAGAGCAAAGAGCAATCTTTATTAGATATTCATGTTACTAGATTTTGATTTTTAAAAATAAAATTAAAAACTTTTCAACATTGTAAAGCATGAAAATATGGGTACGATAAATAAAATCAAAACTGGAAAAACATTTTAGACGACATAGCCAGGTACCAAGGATATATAATTATTATACAGTTGCATTTACATGAAATGTCCACAGAAGGTAAGTCTTCAGAGATGAAGTAAATTAATGATTGTCTGGGACAGGGACAACTGAGTAGCAACTGAGAGTAACTGCAACTGTTACAAGAATGTTAATGGAGTGAGTGATAGAAATGTTCTAAAAGAGGATTGTGGTGATGATTGAGAAATTTGACAAACTTATTAACAAGTCACTGCATTGTTTATAGAAATGAATGAGTTTTATGTGTACAAAATACACAACAAAAGCTTTTAGAAATCAATTATATACACATCAGATATTGCTAAACTAATTTTTCTTTCAACAGTTCAAACTAACTGTGTGTCCTTTTTTGTAATAGTTATTTTCTATGTTAGTTGCACCTAAGATTCCTGGGTCTTAGTTCATATCTTATTAATTCTAGAATCTTTTGGAAAAGCAAAGACCAGGAATAGCCATATATCAGGTGAGTCTTAAGTGAAAAAAAATTAGCCAGTACTCAGGCAGTCCTTCAAGCATATAAAGCCTAGTTGAGTAAGTTGACTCCAGAAATTAGGAAACTAACTTCGTTCTCAAGGTTTCAGACAGACTCTAGAGTCAGGGTTGGCCAAAGCTGGGAGGAACATGCAGGTAGGCAGTTGTGTTACATATTGTATCCATTAGTCTCTTCTAGGTGATAAGTTTTGAGATATGACTCATAAGTTAAAAATATTAGTTCAGAGTTCTGAAGTGGATTCTAATAAGCCTGAACAAAAAAAGGGCCTTATATAAGTGTGAATTTCTCCTATTAGGAACTGGAAAGTGGCAGAATGCTACTCACAAATATGAGAGAGAGAAAGTCATGGGATATCATGAGAGCTTAAGTAACTGAATTCAGAAAACTATTTCTGTTCACACATGGCATGATTTTATATATGCTGAAATTCCTAAGGACTACTTAAAATTATAGAATAATTGAGTATGGCACAGTTCACAATCAACTAAATATACAAAAACCAATATTTCATTAATATACATATATACTTCAATAAGCTATGTGAACAATAATTTAAAAATGAAATTATGAAAATTCCTCATGCAACAGCATAAAATATAATAAATCCTTAGAATGAAATTAAAGAAATGCAAAATCATATTCTGAAATCCCAAAAGCACTGTGTAAAGAAATTAAGCTTAAATAAAGGCAAAAAAATCCCAGGTTCATATCTCCCATTACTTATCATCAGAATTACAGTAATGACCAAATTTACTTACAGATTCAAAGCTATCCTATAAGAATCCCAGTTGTTTTCTTTATAGAAATTGAAAGATCGAATCTAATATTTATATGGAATTTCAAAGTATCCAGAGTATCCAAAACAATCTTGAAAAAGAACAAACTAGAGTGACCTACATTACCTGATTCCAAATATTACAACAAAGCAACAATGTGCTACTGGCTTAGGGACAGACATATAGATCAGTGGAATAGCAGTGGGACCTCAGAAATAAAACCATGAATCTAGGGCCAACTAAGGGTACTAATACCATTCAATGGGGAAAGAAAAGTCTTTTGAACAAATGGGCTGGGGCACCAGGATAGCCACAAGCAGAAAAATGAAACTGAATCCTTACCTCACATCATATACATAATTCAACACAATACAGACCAAAATATAAGAGCTAATCTTAGAAGAATACATGGGGGTAAAAATCTACAATTCCTAGTTTGACAATAGTCATAGATATAAGCATGAGCAATGACAACAACAAAAAAATGGATAAACTGAGCATAAACTGAACATCACCAAGATGTGACTTTTGTGTTTCAAAAGTACTACTGTGGAGGTGAGAAAAGATGGCTCATCAAATAGGAAAAAAATAATTGCAAATCATATGCCTGATAAAGTACTTATAAATAGAATTTTCAAACAACTTGCAATATTAGATAATAAAAAGGCAACCAACCACATGGTTTCCTGTTTTTTCTCTATTAAATAAAAAAACAGAAAAGAAATACAGAACCCCAAGGGAAAGACATGCAAACTGTTAAAAATCTGCTTCTTTCATCATTCTGGAGGAACTGGAGTTCCCAATGTATGCTGAAACACATTTTTGTTGGTCTCTCCATTGAGCAGGGTTCTTGTCTCTGCACTGCTGAAGCTGATGGAGTCACTATAAAGTGTGCTGGTTGGGATGGGTGTGATCCAGAACCGTGAATCATGGGCATTGCAGCCACATCAGCAGTGGTCACAGAGCTTCCATGAAATTGCAGAAGGAGGAGGTAATCACTACAAAATACAATATTTTTATTCATTGTATTTATTTAAAGGATAAAAAGAAAAACTCCCACAGTGTATTATTTTGTAGTGTTTATTTATCAAGTCATATAATTCCCCGTAAGAACAACAACAAAAGAAGCTATAGAACAATACATCCCTGGTGAACATGGACGCAGAAATCGTCAAAATAAACAAACAAAAACAAACAAACAAACCCTTAAGAAACCAAGACTAAGTGGGAATTATTTTAGGGATGTAAAAGATGGTTCAACGTATGAAAATTAATCTATGTACTTCACTACATTAACAAATGGAAAGACTCAAGTGATTGTATATATGAATGTGGAGAAAACATCTGATAAAATTAAACATCCATTTATGAAAAAAAAGTCTCAAAACTAGAGATAGATGAACCGTAATTTAGCATTTATGGTCATAGGTGACAGATCAGGGCTGTGATGTGAGCCTATCTGACAGAACATGCTAAGCGTAATGGGGACAGACTGGAAATAGTAGGACCTCTCCAGAGATTGGTCTTATCCTGTGACTACAGAATGTGGAGGCTTGAACAAAAGAGAGGTGGACAGGTAGATTAAAGGAAAATTTAGAGTGTGGTAACTGGTTGGGTGTGAGAAAGAAGAGATGTAATTTCACCTGAAAATTGAAAATCAGACACTAGTAGGCATTGTCAAAAGGAAAGGAATCAGAGGCAGGCGGTGCCTTTTAACATCTCTGGAGAAATTCCATTTTTACCCAGTTACCTTGTGTCACTGAGAATAACATCTTTTCCGTTTGCCCATCCTTTCAACTCTTTGTTTCCAGAGCAGGAGGAGAACAGAAACTCCTGTATTAGTCACCATTCCCAGATAACCAATCGCCACCATCCATCCTTACTTGGCAAGAAGAGGTCTTGCTTGCTGTGCCATGCTAACTATCAATGCCACATCAGTGGTGTAAGTGAAACACACTCAAAGAAAGGAAAATGGAGTATTCACCCTGACTTAAAGTCAGGTCCCTTCTTTGAGGACTACCTGCAGAGAATAACTGTTTTAATATTCAAACCATTTCCCATTTCTTTTAGGTCCTGAATGATACTCATTTCCGTAACAGGAGAATTTGAATCCTCTAGGGTCATCATTAGTTGAACTGAAAACAGGGTGCAGTGGGAGAAGGACGGAGCAGAGAAAGACAGCAGTCAGTAGCTAGCAAAGGACCCTCGGTATCTCCTGGGTGCCTTCTAAGAAGCACATGCCTGGACAGCCCCCTGGGAATTCTTAATGGGAAGATTCAGGGGTTCCATCCTGGCTTTTCTTCTTGACAAATTTCCTTCTTTTTAGAAGGCCCCAAATCGGGGTGTGTGATACAGTGAAAAAAGGAACCTCAAGATGGGAGCTGCTCGCCTTTTCAGCCCAAG
>PVHY01029407.1:0-14312 GCA_004024945.1 Uropsilus gracilis | reverse complement strand
CTACGGGCCCCAGGCGGGACTCTAACTGTGATCCCTAGCTCCAGCTGCTTCATAGGCTGAAGCTTACAGGCATGAGCCACTGTGCCTGGCCTGATTCTTAACTTAATAGGATACTGGGACCGACCTTGTGGGCGTGTAAAAAATTTCACTGAGAATAAGGCCCAGCGCAGAGCTGGGGCCAGGAGAGACTGCTTGCTATGTGTCAGCTACTCTTCTCACTCAGCGTCTCCAGTTCTTTGGGGCTCTGACCCTGCCGCGAGCTTGGAAAGTGGGGGGCTGAGTGATGAGCAGGGCCGCCAGACATAGCCGGTCTATCCCGGGAGCCGAAAGGACAGGACCCAAGGGCCTGGTCCTGCGGCCTTGGGGTATGCGTGCCAGCCTCCCCTGAACCGCTGCTCCCCCACGCAGGAGGCTGACCAGTGTGTGAGCTGTGCCCACTACAAGGACCCTCCTTTCTGTGTGGCTCACTGCCCCAGTGGTGTGAAACCTGATCTCTCCTTCGTGCCCATCTGGAAGTTCCCAGACGAGGAGGGCACATGCCAGCCATGCCCCATCAACTGCACACACTCGTGAGTACAGGGCCTTTTCTGCAGAAAGAAAGACTTTCATTTCAGGAGCCTCTCTAGGGCTCTTATTAGAAAAAGGGGATAACTTTGCCTTCACTGACCCAAGACTTTTAATTTTTCACTTTTTTTCCCTTTACTTTACTTTTTTTTTTTGAGACTAGGTCTTGCTGTTTTTGCCCGTGGAACCTCAGGCTCACGTTGCCTGGGGTACTGCAGACTCAAGCAATCCCCAGCCTCAGCTTCCCAGGTAGCTGGGATTACAGGCGTGCGCCACCACGCTCAGCTATTTTTTGGGACTAGGTCTCGCTCTGTTGCCCCAGGTGGGACATGAACCGCGATTCCCAGACGCCGCCGCGACTCCATAAGCTGTCACTTACAGGCATGTGCCATTGTGCTCCGCTAAGTTTTCACCTTTTTTTTCTGATCACAAAATAACTCATTGAAATTTTTTTACTTAAAACTGAGCTATAAATGATTGTCCCCTATAGGTCTAGCCCCACTGTTACTAATTTGTCATTTCTCCCCAGTTACTATCTGTGCACTTTCTAACATTTCCTTTTCACCAGAGTGGGTCATAGATTGTGCATATTATTTACAAATGTTTTCCCCCCTATTTAACACAGTCTTGTGTGTTTGTCTATGTCTTGTCTGCCCTATTCAAATTCTTTGTGTTTAGTTGGTTTAAATTACATATGAAGTGTACGCAGTCACACCCTTGTGAGAAATGTTTTCGGCCATGAAACAGTGTAACATTACAAAGGGCATGTCCCTAGGCCGGGCTTGGTGGCTCGTGCCTGTAAGCTTCAGCCTATGAAGCGGCCAGGGCTAGGGATCGTGGTTCGAGTCCCGCCTGGGGCCCGAAGTGAGACCTAGTTCCAAAAAAGTAACTGGGCGTGGTGGCGCGCGCCTGTAATCCCAGCTACCTGGGAAGCTGAGGCTGGGGATTGCTTGAGTCTGGGGTACCCCGGGCAACAAGAACCTGGGGTTCCACGGGCAAAAATAGCGAGACCTAGTCTCAAAAACAAACAAACAAAAAACCACAAAGGGCATGTCCCATTTGTCCCCTCACCTGCTCTGGGTCTTCCCTTTCGGGAAGAGCTTTCAGTTTCACTCAGGTATGTTTATCCTTCTAGGCCTTTCTCTACACATTTATGTAAATATATATTAAGTTATATTAGGTGAGTCATACAAGATTGCTGTTTTTGTAGGTCAAAAACAGCAATTTTGTCTGGTTCAGCTTACAGAATTAGTTTTGGCTTTGGTGTGTGTTTTACTGTAAGTGGCACCCCATGAGGGAAGGTTGTAGACTTTGCTCTCCCTCTGCCCCCTAAGAAGCTTGCGGGGGTGGGGGTGGGGTCCTGTCTGGCAGAAGCACATGGTTTTTTTCCACCTCCTCAATCCGTAACCTGAGTGTAGTAGCACCTAACTGTTCCCCTATTTGAAGGGCACTGATTGCCGTTGTTTCCTTTTAAATTTTTTTTTTCAGTTTATTGCACTTGCGCTCCTCCTATCAGTGAGCATCTGGTCTGTGGGGTACCAGCTTTTTAGGGTCTCTCCCAGAAGGTGAAAATGCTGGGTGATAGGCATTGCTGAATTTCACAGGTGCTGCCACGCTGCCCTTTGCAGAGGTGCCAGCCACTGCCCTGGCATTCTCTTATGGGCAGAATAACTGAGCTTTTAGATATGATGCTCCTTTGTATGCCCTCCCACCCCTCCCCTGCCTTCTCTTGAGGGGGCATGAGATCCCAGACTGGAGAACAAATCCCCACCGTGTGGTAGAAAGAGCACTGGTGACCTTGAGCCCAGTTTCTGCTTTTGTCAAGTGGGGATAATAGCCCGGCCACACCCCACTCTGGTTGGTGAGGCTGGAGTGAGCCCAGGAGGTGGCTCCAGCCTTGTTGACGGGACTCTCTCTCCTGCAGCTGTGTGGACCTGGACGACAAGGGCTGCCCCGCCGAGCAGAGAGCCAGGTCAGCTCAGTCCCCAGGACACAGCTCACGCTGCCCCTCACTTCACTGTCAGCCAACGGGGCGGGGGGGAGTTCCTGCTGCAGGGAGGGGGTCTCCTGGCATAACCACATCCCTTCCCGGCTCACTCTTCCACGGTGCAGCCTACTTTTAATTCCCTTCAACACGTGGATGGAGGACCTGGTCAGGGTGAGCTGAGTGGGAGTGAGTGGGGGTGGAAAGAGATGGCGGAGACATCAGCTCTTCCCCACCCCTGAGGAGCTAGGTGCCTGGAAGGGACACAGGCAGAGTTCAGCTCGCTGGGCCTCAAAGTAGACTGAGAGAGCAGCTTGGATGCTGAGGAGGGGAGGATGGAGGCTGAACTAGGGCTCAGGAGGCTTCAAGAAAGAGGCAGCTTTGAGCCAGGCCTTGAAAGAGGCGCAGATATGTCACCTGCCTTAGGGAAAAAGCAGCCAGGTGGCATGGGGGGAGGAGTCAGGACAATCTCAGGTGTGTTTGCTTGAAGGTTCTGGGCCATCAAGCAAGAACAGTGAAGGGAGGAGGGGCCAAGCCTAGTCAGGTCAGGGCCAGATCTGGCGGGCAAGGCCCCTCACTGCCAGGCCAGGGACTTGGACTTGATTTGTGGCCAGTGGGAAGCTTCGGGAAGGGTTTTGGTGAGAAAAAGAGATTGGAGCGTGCCCTAGGTGATTGTGTGCCCAGCAAGCAAGCTTCCTTAGAGGTTTGCCCTGTGCCAGTCCAGGGGGCAAGGGTGTGGGGGTGGGGCCAGGACAGCAGTGGTGCAGATGAGACACTCAGCTCCATCTGCCCCCGGATGAGCTGAGTCTAGAAAGATGACCCTGTGGAGAAGTGGCGGGTGGGCAGAAGGAACAGCATGTGCAAAGTCTAGGAGGTGTGGCAGATTATGATCTATGGGTGAGGATTTGTCAGGACCACTGGGGGCACAGCCCTGGGTGCCCCCCACGCCAAGGTGAGGATCGCTGTGGGTCCAGCTCCCGACTGTTGGCTATCCGCAGCTCCAGGGTGATTTTCGAGGACATTTAGGAATCCTCGGCTTGGACCATGAGTCTGACCAGGGACCCCTTGGAGCTTCGACTGCCCAAGAATGAGCTTGGACCTGAACCTAATGGGAGCAGGGAGCCCAGGGAAGTTGTAGAGCCTAAAGAGGGCACCAGAGCCAGTGCGTCATCCTTCCCACACCCCTGGCCAAATGCTAGTGGCCATCAGGCCCTCCATGGGACCCCTTCATCCCTCCTGCCCCGGACTGGTCCCCCCAGACCCTGACCCTGGCTCCCTCCCACAGCCCCGTGACATCCATCATCGCTGCTGTGGTAGGCATTCTGCTGTTTGTGTTCGTGAGTGTGGCCCTGGGCATCCTCATCAAACGCAGGCGGCAGAAGATCCGCAAGTACACGATGCGCAGGCTGCTGCAGGAAACTGAGGTGAGGGGCCGAGCCACCCTGCCTCCGGGGGCTGCCCCCCCACCCCGCCGACACTGACGCATCACCCCCTCCCCCAGCTGGTGGAGCCCCTGACCCCCAGCGGAGCCGTGCCCAACCAGGCCCAGATGCGGATCCTGAAGGAGACAGAGCTGAGGAAGGTGAAGGTGCTTGGATCCGGAGCTTTCGGCACCGTCTACAAGGTCAGGGGAGGGGCCGGAGTCCTGGGGTGGGGCAGCCCCCATGACAGGGCGAGGGTGGGTGGGGGCCGCCAGCCAAGGGTTGGGGTGGTTTGTGGGGTAGTTGCAGGGACTGTGACAAAGGGAGAGGGTGGAGATGGGGTCCGCGGGGGTGGGGGGATGAGCAGTGGCGGGGTGGCCCGGAGTACCTGGCGCCCAAGTCATGGCTCTGGGCAGCTGCAGCTTGGGGCTGGCGGCCCCTTCCTGCTCACCTCCTCTCTCCCCGCAGGGCATCTGGATCCCAGATGGGGAAAATGTGAAAATCCCTGTGGCCATCAAAGTGTTGCGAGAAAACACATCTCCGAAAGCCAACAAAGAAATCCTGGATGTAAGCCCCTCCATCCTGTCTGTCTGGGGGCGCACGACGGGGCCCCCAGCCAGCAGGTCTCAGCAGGTCCCCCTCTCCTCTGGGCATCGGGGAGACAATTGGTCCCCCACTGTGGCTTGAACCCCCGAGTGTACAGCCCGTAGTTCTGGTTTGTGATGACGGGAGGAGGGCTTCTTAACATGCCCCTCAGGAGGGGCTTGCGGTCTTCGGGGGTGGGCCCCCCGCCCTCTCAGTTTGTGCCCTTGTCCCCAGGAAGCCTACGTCATGGCTGGTGTGGGCTCCCCGTACGTGTCCCGCCTGCTGGGCATCTGCCTGACGTCCACGGTGCAGCTGGTGACCCAGCTCATGCCCTACGGCTGCCTCCTCGACCACGTCCGGGAGCACCGCGGGCGCCTGGGCTCCCAGGACCTGCTGAACTGGTGCGTGCAGATCGCCAAGGTAGGTGCGCAGGGCGCCGGCCTCTGCGGAGGCCTGGGGGCCTGTCCCCCCCGCAGGCCAGGGAGAGTGTGGCTGGGGCACCGCTGCTGCACGGCCCATGCTTCGCCCTCCCCTCCCAGGGCATGAGCTACCTGGAGGAAGTGCGGCTGGTGCACCGGGACTTGGCTGCTCGGAATGTTCTGGTCAAGAGTCCCAATCACGTCAAGATTACGGACTTTGGGCTGGCTCGGCTGCTGGACATCGACGAGACGGAGTACCATGCGGACGGGGGCAAGGTGAAGGCGGGAGCCGGGAGCGTGGGGGCGTGGAGCCCGGCCCCTGGCAGACCTCAGAGTGGCCACCGCCCTGCCACACCTGGTTCCAGGACTCACTCTGCTCTCCCAGGTGCCCATCAAGTGGATGGCGTTGGAGTCCATTCTCCGCCGGCGCTTCACCCACCAGAGCGATGTGTGGAGCTACGGTGCGAGTCGGCAGGGGCGGGCAGGGCGGCTCCCGGGGTGCTGGTGGAAGCATGAGAGCTGGGGTGGAGGGGAATCAGCAGACACCTTGGCCCGTACAGGGGAGGTGAGGGAGGGGTCGCCAGTGCCCCCATGGGTCAGGTCTGTGCCTTCCCAGGGACGGGGGAAGAGTGAGTAGGCCCTGCCCCTTGACATTGCAGCCCTGCCCGCCTCCCCACCCGGTGCCAGGCTCTTGCAGAGTCTCAGCCTCAGTTACGCTGACTTCCCGTTGGCTTTCCAGCTCCTGTCCCCTCTCTGCCCCAAGTCCGTAATCTTTTTTTTTGAGACTAGGTCTCGCTGTTTGTGCCCGTGGAACCGCAGGCTCTCGTTGCCCGGGGTACCACAGACTCAAGCAATCCCCAGCCTCAGCTTCCCAGGTAGCTGGGATTACAGGCATGCGCCACCATACCCAGCTATTTTTTGGAACTAGGTCTCACTATATTGCCCTGAGCGTTACTCGAACCGCGATCCCTGGTTGCCGCCGTGGTTTTCTAGGCTGCCGCTTACAGGCACATGCCACTGTGCCTGGCCTGCAAGTTCGTAATCTTTTTTTTTTTTGAGACTAGGTCTCGCTGTTTTTGCCCGTGGAACCGCAGGCTCTTGTTGCCCAGGGTACCATGGACTCAAGCAATCCCCAGCCTCAGCTTCCCAGGTAGCTGGGATTACAGCTACCTGTAATACAGCACCACCACGCCCAGCTATTTTTTTGGAACTAGGTCTCGCTACGGGCTCCAGGCGGGACTCGAACCGTGATCCCTAGCCCCGGCTGCTTCATAGGCTGAAGCTTACAGGCATGAGCCACCGTGCCCAGCCTATAAGTCCGTAATCTTGACGTGATTGGGACTCTCTCCAGGTGTGACTGTGTGGGAGCTGATGACTTTCGGGGCCAAACCTTACGATGGAATCCCAGCCCGGGAGATCCCCGACCTGCTTGAGAAGGGGGAACGGCTGCCCCAGCCCCCCATCTGCACCATCGATGTCTACATGATCATGGTCAAATGTGCGTGGCTGCGTCGTGCCTGCAACTGGAGGGATCCCGTGGGAGACGGGCTACGAGGAGGGGACCAAGGGGAGCAGGGGTACCAGGGACACAGGAGGGGTGAGGAGCAGGACATGGACAGACCCAGGAGCCCTGCTTTCTTTCCCTTTTAAGTGTCCTCCCAGAGACGCCCTAGAGGACCAGGCTGGCAGAGACTTGAGCGGATAAAAGGGGGAAACGGGTGGGGAGGCCCAAGGATTCTGGCTTTGGACCAGGGTCTGCAGCCTCTTCTCTACTAACCAGGGGCATTGGACTCCAGCACGCTGTGGTGGTGGGACCAGAATGGAGGGGGAAGGGAGGGGGGTGCGCATGGGCTGCTGAGAGCTGAGGTGCTGAGCTCCCTTCCGCCCCAGGTTGGATGATCGACTCTGAATGTCGGCCTCGGTTCCGGGAGTTGGTGCGAGAATTCTCTCGCATGGCCAGGGACCCCCAGCGCTTTGTGGTTATCCAGGTACGGGCCTTGCCACCCCTGCCTGCCTAGCACCGTCCGCCCGGGGAGGAGCTGACCCGAGTCTTCCTCGGGAGGGCTGTGCGCTGGACTGCCATGCTGTCTCCCTCGTCCCCAGAATGAGGAGTTGAGCCCCGCCAGCCCCTTGGACAGCAGTTTCTACCGCTCGCTGCTGGAAGATGAGGACATGGGGGACCTGGTGGATGCTGAGGAGTACCTGGTACCCCAGCAGGGCTTTTTCTGCCCAGACCCTGCCCCAGGCGCTGGGGGCACAGTGCACCGCAGACATCGAAGTTCATCCACCAGGGTCAGTGCCTTGGCCACCCAGTGGTGGGGTGTTTGGGGTCCTCCCCTGGCCCCAGCCCCTCCTCTGAGGTCCACCCACCCATCTCCTCTCATGGAGATGGGAGGATCATCCTCATCGCCAAGGATTCCTACCGCCTTCCAACCTGTCACCTTGTTCTCCCCAAGGTGACGGTGTCGTACCCCAGAGGTGACCTTTGCTTATCTCCCGTGACCCTGTTGTCTCCCTTGGAGTCTCCACATTGCAGATCCACGAATGACCAGTGTGACTTCTCTCGCCCCCAGAGTGGAGGTGGTGAGCTGACACTGGGGCTGGAGCCCGCCGAAGAGGAACCCCCCAAGTCTCCACTGGCCCCCTCGGAAGGGGCTGGCTCGGACGTGTTTGATGGCGACTTGGGAATGGGGGCTGCCAAGGGGCTGCAGAGCCTCGCCCCACATGACCCCAGCCCTCTCCAGCGGTACAGCGAGGACCCCACAGTACCCCTGCCCCTGGAGATGGATGGTTACGTTGCCCCCTTGACCTGCAGCACCCAGCCTGGTATGGGACGCAGGCCCAAGTTGAGAGGCTGGGAGGTGGGGGGTTTGGGGGTGCTCAGCTTAGGACCCACTAAGCTGACATTTAGGGGAGTCGTAGTAGAGGAGACACTGGGGTTCCCCAGCAAGCTTCTCTCTCGCCCTTTCAGAATACGTGAACCAACCAGATGTTCGGCCGCAGCCCCCTTCGCCTTTAGAGGGCCCTTTGCCTCCTCAACCTGCCAGTGCCACTCTGGAAAGGCCCAAGACTCTCTCCCCCAAGACGCTCTCCCCAGGGAAGAACGGCGTGGTTAAAGACATTTTCGCCTTCGGGAGTGCTGTGGAGAACCCCGAGTACTTGGCACCCCGGGGTGGGGCTGCTCCTCAGCCCCACCCCACCTTCAGTCCAGCCTTTGACAATCTCTATTACTGGGACCAGAACCCATCAGAGCGGGGCTCTCCCCCCGGCACCTTTGAAGGGACTCCTACGGCAGAGAACCCCGAGTACTTGGGCCTGGATGTGCCAGTGTGAGCCAGGAGGCCAAGTCCACTGAGGCTCTGCTGTACCCTCAGGGAGCAGGGGCCCGACCCCCCGCCTGCGTCAGGACAGGCCAGGGAGAAGGCCCTCCGACCACATCCAGAGCAGCCTGATGCCAGGAACCTTCCTTCCTCCTGGAACTCGTAGGTGGCTGAGGGGGACCCAGCCGGGTTGGACAAGAGAGCTGCGCTGGGGAGGGCTGACTTGTTTTGAAGCCCCGCCCCAGTTGACTCTAGGGTCCCACGGATGCCAGAGCCTGTCTTCCCTCCTGAGGGAGCGGCCTAGCCTGGCTCTCTTCCAAATCCCTGGCACTGAGAGAAGCTGAACCGAGGAGAAGAGGCCCTGAAGGAGGCCAGGAACAAGAGGAACTCATTGTGACTGTCCCCAGATGCAGCTCTGCCCCTAGAAGTGGGGAGCAGCAGCACCCCGACCCAGCCTTGTACAGAGTGCTTTTTTGTTTTTACTTTTTTAAAGATGAAATAAGAACTTGAGGAGAGTGGGTATTGTGGAAGTGGGGGGGGAGGAACCTCTGGGATAGGGAAAGGGTTATCCCTTTTCCATACCTGCTTTCTCCATTTGCAAATATATTTTGGAAAACAGCTGGGCACCAGCCTGTGTCTGGCTCTGCGCCTTCCCTCGCTGTTCACCTGCTCAATACCGCATCTTTTTCTGGAGGGAATGGTTAGGGACCTTCAGGAAACATACATGTCCTGGCTTTTGGGTTGGGGGGGGGGCAAATCTAGGACTTGGAATTCTGAGCTGAGCGTCCTTTCACAACCTTCATTTTTTACTTAAAAAAGTGTGTGTGGGGGGAATCCTAAGGCTACCTATCAGAATGGGATGATGTCCTCCTTGTGAGAGGGGGAGGAGGAGGGGTGGAAGAAAGAGGCAGTGTCTGTGTGACTCCTTTCCCTGCCGTGGCCATGAGAGAGGAGGTCACTGAATTAGAAGTAGCTATCCACGGAAAGCCCACCTACCCAATACCTGGTATAAAGGCCAGTTGATGTTTGTGCCCGCCCCCTCCACACACACTCCCAGATTGGAGAGAAAAACACACGAGCTGGCACAGGTGTTTGTGTTACCACTTTATTGCCAAGAGCTGACATTACCTGGGGCTAGTGAAAATAAATCAGAACTATGGTGGCATCCGGCAGGTACTGCCAAGCTGGGGAAGGGACTGGACTTTTGTGGGCACTGATCCTGGGAGGGGGTGCAAGGTGAGTGTATGTCCACATAGGTCTATGTCCATATAGAGGGTCTTTCTCACCTAAGACCACAGAAGCTTCCGTTCCCTCCTTGAACCCAAAGGGGCAAAGTAGAGCCCTGAGCCCCTTAGCTACCAGGAGCTAAGTGAGGGGAAAGAGGCAGGGAAGAGCCCCCAGCAGGTCTGAGGGCTTGAATCTCAGAACACCAGGAATCTAGAGTCTCGTGTAGTCACAGGATGACGCAGGGAGGACGGCTGTTGGTGATCTTTTCCAGGGGTTCTCCATTACTGGCTCTTCGGATGGCCTCGATGAGCTAGAAAGTAGAGGGGTGGGGTGGGGTGATGTGCTTAGAAGCAGGGTGACCCAGGGGGTCCTCCCAAGATGGCGAATACTCACATCTTTCTCATAAGGGAAGCCCCCATTCTCCAGCTTAGAGAACACCAGCTGTCCATTGATCTCGATCTCAAAGGCTCCTGGTATTAGATCAATGAATAAACATATGCTGAGAAATAGAAAATTCCGGCAAAGCCTTCAAAGGGGGATCCTCCACACTTCTTGGGTTTAGACCGCACCAGCAACTTCCATGCCCAGACGGACCCCATTAGAGATTCTGGTAGTTCCGTAAGTCATTTCCCAAGGGTGGGCCAGGCCATAGGAACCTAAGGGTGACATACCGGGTGTGTGCCACCTTTGAGCTCAGCGTTAGGAAGGAAGGGTTCCCCGTCTCCCAGCGCTGCACTTCTGCAGTCTCATCGGCTTTTCCCTACAGGCTTCATCGGACCCCTTCATTTTTCACGGAGGGGACTCTGGTTGGCTGGACATTTTACTATGCGCCAGACACGGCCAGATACGCTCTGTAACCGCCACTGCCAAAGCTAGAAAGTGGCAGAGCTGGGACGGGAGTGCTGACTCAGCAGCTGTCCTGCGGGCCTCACCTGTGCCCCCAAGGCGCGACTCGATCTCGATGCCAGGATACTGCTCCTTCACAGCACTCGCCAGCTCCAGGTAGGTCGCCTCGAAGCCGCAGGGCTCACTAGGGAGAGATATCTGGGGTCCACACGGGTTGGGGGGCCTCCCGTGGATTCACTACCGTTCGGCCCAGAACTCCCATCCCCGCCCCAATGGCCGAAGCGGCTCACCAGTACTCCACCACGATGTGGACCCCACTGCCCGGTTCGACCTCCCCGGGAGGGGGCGCTACGGACGCCGGCCCCAGCTCCCCGCTCATCACGGTCACGGCCCGCTCCACTCCAGTCGCTGCTTCCGGGTGTGACGTGACGCCGCGGGCACGTGACGGGGCGGGGCTGCTGGGGGCGGAGCCGGGCCGCGCGTTGTGTTCGGGCGCCCCCTGCAGGCCGCTCCGGCTGCAATGTTTTGGATCTGACTCGCTAATCAGGGCTCTGAGGCTGGTGGTCCAGACCACCTCCCTGGCCCGGTACTCCGGCCGGGGGGCTTGCACTGCATCTGGTGTCCGCCTGAACGTCACGACTTTATTTAATCTAATGAAGATCTTCTCCTGCAAAGGGCTTTCCAGTGAACAAAAGAAAGACGAAGTAGGGGAAAGTGACCCTGAGATTGACTGATCGCTTGGAATAGTTGCTATTTCTTGCTAACAAGTTGATGGCATTTTTTTTTTTCTTTTGCGACTAGGTCATGCTATTTTTGCCCATGGAACCGCAGGCTCACGTTGCCCAGGGTACCACAGACTCAAGCAATCCCCAGCTTCAGTTTCCCAGGTAGCTAGGATTACAGGCGTGCACCACCACGCCCAGCTATTTTTTGGAACTAGGTCTCACTATGTTGCTCTGGGCGGCTCTCGAACCGCGATCCCCAATTCCAGCCGCGATCCACAGGCTGCTGCTTACAGGCACATGCCACCGTGCCCGGCCTTGATGGCATTTTAAAGCGCTCCATAGTTACTTAAGTACTCTGACTCTTAATCTCTAAACTGTAGCCAAAATCTAGGGCAGCGACCACTTTCCCTCTGCATTAGCCATCCTCTGCATTAGCTTTGGGGTGCCCACCCTGGGCACCGTGCTCACATACGTCTTAAGCGCCCAGATCCTGCACCAGTCTGTCTCATCCCAGAATAAATATGGGCTGACACCTTTACTCCCATTTTTGAAACTTTTGAAATGGAGGCTGAGTCCCTCACTATAAGTTTCCTAACAGGTTACCCATTCTAGCATTCCTTTAAAACATTCATGTTTAAACAATTCAGCAATTTGTGGCGTTATGCAACCATCACCACAATCCAGTTATAGAACATGTCTGTCACCTGAAAAGGTCGCTTTTACCTGTTTGCAGTCGATCCAGCTCCCAAATCCAGCCCCAGTCACTGATCTGCTTTCTTTCTGCCTGTATAAATCTGCCTTTTGTGGATGTTTCATACAAATGGAATCATGCAATGTGTGGTCTTTTGCTTCTGGCTTTATTTAGTATCAAGTTTTTGGGGTTCATCCATGCAGTTGCATGTACTAGTTTATATTTACTGTTTTGTTTACTCTTTTTCTATAATTCCGTTGTTTATCCAATACCAGTTGAAGAACATTTAAGTTTCCACTTTTAGGTTATTTTGAATAATGTGCTATGAATGTCCAAATAAGTGTCTTTATGTGTGGACAAAGGTTTCCATTTCTCTTGGGTAGAGTCCCAGGAGTAGAATTGCTGGCCTGTGTGGTAAGTTGATGTTTAACTTTTTAAAGAAATTGCCAGGCTGTTTTTCAAAGAGGCTGCACCATTTTATAACAGCAATATACAGGATTTGTTTCTCCATAGCTTTGTTTGGTTCCAACCATCCTGGTGGGTGTGAGGTGGTATATACAATTGTGGTTTTAACTTATTTTCCTGTAATGTCAAATGATGTTGAGCACCTCTTCATGCACTTACTAGTTTTATATATTATATATATATATATACACACACATATACATGTAATATGGAAAAACATCTACTCAAATCTTTTGCCCAGTTTTAATTAGGTGGATTATCTCTTTAGTATTGATTTCTAAGGGTTCTTTATATCTTCTGGATACAAAGTCCCTAACTAGATATATGATTTGCCAATATCTCCTCCCATTCTTTGAGAGGACATAAACATGCTTTCTTAATAGTATTCTCAAAGTGCAAAATTTTTTAATTTTATGGAGTTTAACTTTTTCTTTTGTTACTGTAATTTTGCTGTTGTAGCTGGTTCAAAGTCATAGAGACTTTCTTCTATAGTTTCTTCTAAAAGTTTCGTAGTTTCTGTAGGTCTAAGATCTAGCTTGAATTTTTTTTGTGTATGAGGTAAGGCACCTAATTCATTTTTTGACATGTGACTACTATCTCAGCACCATTTGTCAGAAAAACAATCCTTTTCCCCACCAAACTGTCTTCACAATTTTGTCAAAAATCAAAGGACCAGAAAAGTAAAGGTTTATGTTTGGACTCTTGATTCTGTTCCATTGATCTCTAAGTCTGTTCTTTGTTGGTGTTTCCATTTTTATTTTAGAAACTCAAGATACAATTTATGCGCAGTAAAATGTACCTGCTTGAAACTGACTTTTCTCCATCCCATCTTTCAACATTCAAAGTGGTATTTCCAAAATCTAAATCTTTCCACTGCCCTGTCCTTCCACTAAAGTCCAGGTAGACCCTCCAGGGTCTGGCCTCTGCCACAGATCTTGTCAGTCTGGACAGACAGGATGGATGGCTCTTAAACCTGGTTTACAGAACAACCACCTGAGGGCTTGTCAATACCACACATTCCTGGCTCTCTGCTCCACGGACTGACCTTCAGTTGGGTGGGGACGGGCCCAGGAATTTTTTTACACAAGCTTATGGAGAGCTGGAGGCAAGTGGTCAGTGGGGTTGGTCACACTTTGAGAAACACAGGGGAGTCTAAAAGCACCTGCCTGTCCCCACATCTTCCACACCTCTTCAGGTTTACCTGTGTGGCCTCTTCTTTTTTTCTCCACTCCATTCTGCCTCCAATGACTCTCCAGCTAAAGGCTTCGCACTTGGCCCTTCATCATTCAAGGTGCACCTCCTTAGCCCGTCCACCAATCCCAGCCTCCTCCCTGCTCCAGACAACTTCCCTTTGCTCAATTGTTACTTCCATGGAGAAATCTTCCCTAATTCCCTGGGTGAGTCACTCTTCCAGCATAGTTGTCACCTGTCATTTCTTATTATTTGATTAATATCAGTCTCCCAAGCAGGGCTGCATGAGGGCAAGGGTGGGGTTTGTTTTTGTTGCTCACAGCTGTATTCTCATACCAAGCATGGGGCTGGCATATAGTAAGTTCATAACAAGTATCAGCTGAATGATAGAAGGAACGAATGAGTGAATTGTCTGTGCTGCTTTTGCATGAGCAGCTCTGTGGTCCAGGTGGTCTTGCTCCCTCCCCCCACTTTTTTTTTTTTTTTTTTTTTTGAGACTAGGTCTCGCTATTTTTGCCCGTGGAATTCGCAGGCTCTCCTTGCCCGGGGTACCATGGACTCAAGCAATCCCCAGCCTCAGCTTCCCAGGTAGCTGGGATTACAGGCGCGCACCACCACGCCCAACTATTTTTTTGGAACTAGGTCTTGCTACGGGCCCCAGGCGGGACTCGAACCGCGATCCCTAGCCCCGGCCGCTTCATAGGCTGAAGCTTACAAGCACGAGCCACCATGCCTGGCTGACCTTGTCTGATTTTTATTGTTATTGAAGTGTTATAGTGTATTGGCTAGTCACAGGGAAGTTCATACATGGAGAATACCATGAGGGTTTTTTGTTGTTGCTGTTGTTTTGTTTGTTTGTTTTTCAGATAACTGG